>CAWUFW010017365.1:0-265097 GCA_963921515.1 Calotriton arnoldi
CCATACAGGATAGACCACACATAACATACAGAAAAGGAAGAAATCTCAGAGACTTTCTTGTAAAGGGGACATTACCAACACACACCTTAATACAGGCCTACAGGGATTTTTCCCTGTGGCCATTGTAAAGCCTGCAGGAACAGCACGATGAGAAAAACATACCAGACACCCACAGGAGAAAAAACAATCAAACAATTCCTTACATGTGGTACCATATTCACCATCTATATCCTTGAATGTCCTTGTAAGAAGAGATATATAGGCAGCACCACACTAGCCACAAAGAAAAGAGTGTTAGAACACATGAGGGCCATCAGTAACAACGACACTCATTACCCAGTAGCCAGACATTTTGCTGAGTACCATCTCTCTAATAATTCTCTCCTGACTTTTTTTGCAATAGAACAGATTGAGCAAACTCACAGGGGAGGGAATAGAGTTTTATGGCTACGCAAGAAAGAATCCTGGCATATAATTAATTTACAAACAAAAAGCCCAGACGGGCTTAACCAGGACGAAGAAATGATTATCCACCTACATGAATAATGTATATATCTATCCTGTTTGAAGTTGTTGTCTTTTGCTTTTAACTGTATATAGTACTTGAGCATGTATGCTACACACTATAGTAATTTTTGTTTTTGACTTATATAGGATCTTAACCCACACTGTGAGAGTTTCTCATGGATGTATTTTTCTTTTATCTCAGGGGAAAAGGAAGGGGCCGACTTAGAGAATCAGCTCCAACGGACCCCCCTAACCTTTTCTTAAGTCATCACGGTGGAGGGCCAGACCAGACAGATAAGAGATTTGTTTCCATAATCTAACTTTCTCTTTACATCCCTGGTCGTAATAAGAGTGTAGATTATCTTTCTTTTTTTCACACGTTATATGTTTCTTTGTGGACTACTGGGTTTTGGTTTTGTGGCAAGGATTGACTGCAGTACCTTCAGTATGAACCTTGGTGGTTTCCTTTGGGGCACTATGCTGAATACAACCCCTACTGGGGATGTCCTGAGCTGAATAAGGGCACAATGCTGAGAACATACAGTACCTTCAATATGAGCCTTGGTGGTTTCCTTTGGCACTATGCCGTAAACAACCCTTACAGGAGAGGTCCTGAGCCTAATAAGGGCACTATGCCGAGAACATAATAGACTCAGTAACCTTGTATTCCCATCTTGATGCATTGAGTCCCCTCTCACCTGGAGCACGTGGCTCACATCCAGATACACAGGAGATGTCCTCCTGAGCCTAAAAAGGGCACTATGCCGAGAACATAATAGACTCAATAACCCAGTATTCCCATCTTGATGCATTGAGTCCCCTCTCACCTGGAGTACGTGGCTCACATCCAGATAATATGCCACTACGTGTTTTAGACTCATAGGTTGTACCACCACCTGAGACTACTGAGAAGGAACAGCTAATAAGCTAGATACCATTGGCCTTTGGCACTATACCAGGTCCATATTTATGCATGAACCTGTAGCATGAATTCCTCCTCTCTATGAACATATTAAGATTTTCCAATGTATGCTTATTGTTTACTCAATGTATTTGCTCATATGGGGACATCTGTATGAATCACAATACAATTCAACCCCACTGTGGATATACCTGTACAACATCCAATACAATTGAATGATCCTTTGCACGTTACAAAATGGATGCCATTTTGACATAAGTGGTTAATGTACTCATTTGTCCCCCTTCTTGTTTCCAAACCTCAGATGGGGAGGCACGTAACCCCACTGTGGGTATACCTGTATGAATCAAAATACAATTAAATCCCACTATGGGTATACATGTATGATTTTAGTACATTTAATATATCTTGTGCACATTACAAAATGGATGCCATTTTGACCAAAGTGGTAAATGTATTCTTTTTGTCCCCCTTTGGTTTCCATACTTCCTATGTATTGCAAATCTTTACCCACAATACAGTGTGTGACCAAGCTTGCTGTGCAAGCGAAACGCGTTACCTGGAATAAAACCAACTTCTGGTGAATTGCAAAACCTCTGAGTGATCGCTTTATTGACTCTGTTTGGAAATACTATGTTCGGCGCGCTCCGCCGGCTGCAAGCGATCCACTGCACAGGGCAAGGGAATGCGAAAGGAGCAAAAACGGAAAGATATGTATATATATATATATATATTATTTTTTTTTTTTAACATGATGTTACGAATATAGGGGTAAATGGTGGGAAAGTGTATTAATACACAGGTATCAACTAAGATACCTGAGTATTAAATATGTAATTCAATATAAAAGCTTTAAATAATTTTTAAATATTTTATGCTAAATAATTTAAAAATATGTAAATAATGTTTTTGGTGAGTGATGCACGAGATATTGGTGTAATGGGTGGGGAAGTGTATTAATACTATTAACTGAGATACATAAGTATCAAATATGTAATTTAATAGAAAAACATTATCTAAACAAAATGATAAATATTCATACAATTATGTAAATTACGTTTTAAGATTGCAATGTTAGGAATACTGGAGCATTGGGTGTGGAAGTGTATTAAAACTCAAGTATCAACTAAAGTACCTGAGTATTAAAGGTGTAATTTACTATTTTTTTTTCTTCTTTTTTTCCTTCTTCTTTTTTGTCCTCATTCGCCTTCAACCGCCTTAAACCAACCGCCTTTTTGTAACCTTACTTTGATACCCTGGGATATCCTTGGCTTTTCGTATGTGGTCTCTCTGTGCCTCAGCCTGTAAAGATACAATTTTAGGCCGAAAGGTTATTGCCCCACAGATACCCGGGGGGAAGGTCGGATTTACTCCAACTAGGTCTTTGCGAGCCTGATGGACGTTATCGATAGCCTAGAAAGGCATACAATAGTCCAGGGAGTATCCAAAAAGGCTTAATCATAGGACCCAAAAAAAGAAAAAAAAAAAGAAAACAAAACAAAGAAAACTACCTCCACCGAATAAGCAGGTCCCAATATGCGAGTTTTTTTACTGCAAGTTCTAGACATGTCCATCTTGGAGACTTCATATAATGAGGTCAGCCAGTCTGAATGATTGGGGGGAGCTGGATCTACCCAGTGTTTGCAGATTTGTCTCCTGGCCATTAGTATTGAGTAAAATAGCAAAGATCTGGCAGGACCTGCAATGTAACTATTAAGACCGAAGATTATCAAGGACAGGTTTATATGAATTGGTGCTCTTAAAACGCTCTCGAGTGTCTTCCTCACCTCTTCCCAAAAAGAAGCAATAAAAGGGCAGTCCAAAAACATATGTATATCCGATGCTTCAGCCAACCCACATTTTTTACATACAACTTGGGATCCTTTCAAAAATTTAGATAATCTAAGAGGGGATAGGTATGCCCTATGGGCGGTGAACAAGTGATTCCGCTTCAACCAAGCAGGTTTAACTAATCTAAAGAGAGTTCTAAGCGAGTCTTGCCATAGAGACTCACACAGTGTATTCGGGATCTGTTCACCCCATAGCTCGTCTGCAAGCTTAAATTCTCCGTCTACTGCCTCTTCAATAGCCCAATACCACAATGAAACCTCCCTCTTTCCTGCCGGCCTTTCGACTAGCTGTTGTTCCAGGCTGCTGCCCCTGCCAAAATGTTTTTCTGACTTAGCTGGGATTGTGCCCAGCTTTTTAGCTGGATATACTTAAACCTTGAAAGGCCCGTCCCTACTCTCTTACTTAGGTGTTCCCATGAGACAAATGTATCTTCATTAATCAGATCTCCCCACACTTTTACCCCAGCTTCTCTTAATGGTGTCGCCAAACTATCCTGGAGGCACTCCGGCAAACCTGGTGAATCCCAGAGAGGTGCAAGGTTTGAAAAGTAGTGAAGCCCTACCACAGTTCTTAATCTGGCCCACGTTTTTGCTATTGTATGGAGGACCTTAAGTTTAACCTTTTTAAAGAATTTTTGGTCCCCAAATTTAAACATAAAGCCTTCTTCCGATATACCAGCACCCCTTAACATAGCCCGAAACATGTCTCCCCCTCCTGTACTCACAGGCATTTTTAATAACATTCTAGAATGTGAAAGCTGGAAGGCCCAAGCATAGTATTGCAAGTCAGGTAGCGCCAGTCCTCCTTTCTCTCGCCTTCGCCTTAGTTTTTCCAGGCTATCCTGGTTGATCTATATTTCCAGATGAAGGAGTTTATGTCCTGTTGGAATTTACCTATCAGGGATTTGTCAAAAAAAGGGGGATTGTATTGAAAAGGAATGTGATCTTAGGTAAAATTGTCATTTTGACCAGATTTACCCTTAAAGCATTTAAAGCATTTAATTTTTAAATAATTTAATTAAAATATTTTAAAATATGTAAATTAAGTTTTAGGAGCGCGATGTTAGGATTATAGGGGTAATGGGTGGGGAAGTGTATTAATACTTAAGTATCAACTAAGATTTCTAAGTGTTAACTTCTAATATAATATAAAGCTATTTTATATTTTTAAAATAATTTATTGAATTAATTTAAAAATATGCAATTAAACTTTTAGGAGTGGGATAGTAAGGATATAAGGTTAATGGGTGGTGAAGTGTATTAATACTTAGGTATCAACTAAGATATCTGAGCATTAAATATGTAATATATATTTTTTTAAATAATGTATGTAAATTACTTTAAAAACTGTTCATGAAATATTAGGAGTGGGATGTAAAGGATATAGGGTTAATGGGTCGGAATATATAATAATATTTAGGTATCAAATATGATATTTGAGTATTACTTAAAAGAATTAATGTAAGTATCTTTAAATTAGTTATTTTAAATAATGCTTAGTATTTGTTTTAAGGAACTAAACATTTTGATAATACTGCAACAGGAAAATTGTTTTAAGAAAATATTAAGTACAAAATTAAATAATTAGTAATATTTAAAATAAGTATTTTAAAAACACAAATTGAATTGTAATATATATTTGTATTTAGTAACTTAAGACATCAAAATATTTATAAAATATACCAAAACACAACTTATTTTTTAAAAATAAAAACGTTTTTTTATCAATTACATAGAACAATTTTATTTACATTTTTATTATATTTTCCCATGGTTTTTAATTAACTTCAGTGGATGAAATTGTCCTTTTTTAATTTTTTCTTTTTCAGTTTAACGTAAACATTTCAGCATCTATTTCTGCAGTCAGTGGAACATCGTGGTGAAGATCAAAAGCAAGAAGGGGCTGCTTTCAGCTAAGAACAATTTAACTAATTTTTTTAGAAAATATTTGTTAGGCAATTTATTGTAAGGAGAGATGGAGGGACGTAGTTAGATATTAATACCTAATAAAAGTTTATTATTTTTTGTTTTAATCAGATTTACATCCCCATTGAGGTTGTTTTCATATGGCCTTTTAGGGACCGTTGGCTTTTTTTTCAGGTTTCAAAAAGAAAAAGAAAATAATGTTTATACTTTCCATAAAAGTTATTTGAATTTAAAGCAACATTTTATTTTTTGCTGCCATTTATTTACATTGTTCAACTTTGGAAGAAGAAGTCAACGCTTTTGAAGAAAAAGAAAACTCAATATTTTTTTTCCTTAAAATTGTTTTGGAATTTTTTCCAGTTTTTAGAATTTCAAAAAATGTACATTTTTCCGGGACTATGGCATTTGGATTGTGACTTTTCTGAAGTTTCAAAGAAAGCAACATTGTGTTCAGATTGCATTTTTGTTTTTGGGTTTGGTTTTGTTGTGAACTATATGGATTGTTGGATTACCAGAGACTCTTGGTGAAGGAATCTTAGAATATCAAGAGTTGATGAAAGAAGACAACTACATGTAGGAAGTGAAAGAATTTGTAAAATTTAAAAAATATTTTCAAAAATGGCAATTGAATTAAGTTATTAAGTCAAAAGAGGAGAGTAGTTTTGGAAGATATTAGTAGTGTAACATGAGCACAATATTGTCCAGGAAGTCTGAAGTTCCCATCAATGGAAATTGATGAATTTTTGGCAATAGTCTTTCCAACATCTCTTTACTGTTTTTAGATATATGCTTGTTTAGACTATCAGACAATGATTGCACTATTCTCATTTCCTGGAAAATGTGTTCTTTTTTTATAACTTTCCAGGAAATGATACAGATTGGGGTGACATTTTCCAATAAAGTTGTTAGAAGAATTACTCCAACCCTCAAAGGCATTATTGGTTTTTGCAGCTTCCTCTAAGCAGGTCAAGTAACAGTTCAACCATACAATAGGAAACCTAGGCTTCCTTCTGTGACCCGACCTGATTAGCTGGCCAATTTTTCCTTGTTTTGTGAAAGAAATTCTGATTGTGAAGTGTAGAAGTCATCCACACACATTTAGGAGGTACAAACCAGAATGCATTTTGTTTTTCGAGTTCATATTAAAGTTTACTATTTGAGCTATAGAGTCTAATTATGAGTTTGGCGGTCCATCAGACTGCCAAACCTGCGATGGAGGTGCAGTGGCAGTCGGGGACTGCCGCACCAGTGGTCCGACCACCGTATTACGAGTACGGCGGTCGGACTGTGATGGGACCACCGCAACTGCCAGGGATCCGCGATCCCTGGTGGTGGCGCAGCAGTTTGAGGCAGCAATATGCTTGGTGGTGCCGCTGCGGCACCACCAAGCATATTACGAGTTTCCTCACTGTGACCCTATCCGCGGCAATGAGCCCTCCATGGAAAGGGTGGCAGTGAGGAAACTCTGAGGGCCCTCACAGGGCCCCCTTGTGCCACTGTACAGGGGGCTGCATGCAGGGGGGCACATGTTGTGCCCCCCAGTATGTGTGCACCTCCAGTTCCTGCACGGAACGAAATTCACAACATTAATGTGCTCTCCAGTCAATGTCCAGCGCTTTCCATGACTTTGCACTTGGCTGAGCTAGAACAGCAAATCTATCCCCCAGCCACTGTATAGCACCTTCCCTGACCAGGCACTTGGTGTTGTTAGAATAGTATATCTGCACCCATTCACTGTACATCACTTTCCTAGAGTTTGAACTTGATGGAGTTAGAATAGTAAATCTGTCCCCCAGCCACTGTTCAGCAGCTTCTCTGAGTTTGCACTTGGTGAAGGTAGAATAGTAAATGTGCGCCCCAGTCACTGTCCAGCACCTTTCCCGATTAAACACTGATTTGAAAAAAAAAGTTAAAATTAAGACCCTAGTTTCAGTTCTGCATTTTTTTCCATTTGGTAATAAAAAAGAAAATTAAACATTTTATTTAACTCACATTTTTAGTAAATTTGTAAGAGTTCACAACTGATATTGATCTGGGAACTATGATATTTTGCAGAATAAATGTCTCAATATGTTTAAATAAATGATATTAAATTTGAATCATTTTCATTTATCATTCTGTTTCTACATGTATTAATGTTGTTAGTTATGCTTACTAAGGCAGATAGATTCAGTGTTTCAAAAAGTGTCTCTGAAATATTCCTGCTCTCTCCAGTGTATGTAGTCACTTCAGAAGGCAATACTAATCACAAAATGGTGGCTGCCTGTTTTATTTGTTTTTTAAGGTTTAACCATGATTTTCTGTAAAATAACTGTTGTAATCTGTGCTTTTCTGTGAACAAAAACGTGATTAATCCTGCAATTATTTTGCTGGTGATTTTGTGTCATGTTTTTGACCTTCCTCAAAATGTTTGTCCGCCATCTTGGTTGGGGACAGAGTCATAGGTTCTGTAGAAATTCAAATGGGCATAGTTTGATATCTGTATTGCAATATAATAATGTTGAAAACATTTGCACAGTGTTGCAATCTGTAGTGTTGTGATATTTTGATTTTCAAAAGATTTGTGTTGTGTTGCGATGTGTTGCGTTGCAATCCGTGGTGATATAATGACTACATTTGAGTAGTGTTCAGATTTGTTGCATTATGCTGCGTACACATGCGCAACACAACTGTACTTTTTAGATTTAAATATTGGAAAATATATAATAGGGTACACTATATTTAAATCGCCTATGGAATTATCATTTAAAGTTTTTTTCTAATTTATTTGTATTTTTTTCTTTTAAAAAAAAAATTGCGTGATAAAGGTTTGCAGGGTAAATATTGCTCCTGTGTTTGTTGATTCTAATCTAGACTTTCTGTGTGACAATTCCAACATAGCGAAGTGAGTATGGACAAGTAATCAAGAGGTTGATGCACTCAGAATTACAATTAGTGTGCTTTTCGTTTAGACTGACAGGTGAGTCCAAAATCCAATTCCGTGTTGCCAAAGGTGAACCTACAAATTGTACAACTCCAACGGGAACGATGTGTCAATACTCTTGGTTGGGACTATAATGTCGACTGGGTGGCAGCTCTCTTTATCAGCGTGGTTCTAGTGTTAACCAAGTGGTCACATAGCCAATTCCCTCTTCTGTGAGAAAACAAATTGTTTTCCATTTTCATATCTCCCGCATTCAGAATTCTCCAACTAAAGGGTATGTCACTAGTACAAATCCTATGCCAGATTGTATCCACCCACCTCTGCACAACGGTTGCTGTGATTCAAGCAAGACTGACTTGTATGAGCACTAGCTCCGGGGATGACACCAGTATTAGACCAAAGAATGTAGAAATGGTGCTGAATTGTGCTTTCCCCTTGCATAACACCACACATTTGGATGCTGCTCTGCTTTGCATGGAAGATGAGTGACTCTGAGCACACTTGCATTCCCATTATGGAAACTCACAGCATGAAACACATAAAATAAACTAAATTTCAACTCCAAATGGGGATTGGAGAGATCTCATCAGGGTCCAATGCTCCTTAAATGTAGTCGGGAGCCATTGTTATCTCGTTAGTATTTTGTTGAGCCATCATTTATGGATATTCTTGTACCAGCTCATTGTTATCTGTGAATGATAAAGGCCTTGAATATTACAACATTTCTACGGCACCCTTTCCACATTTACACACTGTTTTATATGCCTGTATAATCAGATTTATGTACTGGTTTCTAATTTGTAAACGGAGTATCTATATTATCATCGGTGGTTGCAGACTAAGTTTAAGCGTAGTTTGAACAGGCACCCCCTGCGCCTAGGGGAGGGGCGCCCTTAGTAGCGCCACGGGACTAAGCATTTCCCGGGCTGCCCAGGAAGGGGGCTGGACGTAGGAGGGGTGAGGTGATGTCATCGGGCGCGCGAGGAAGACCTGGAGGCTACTTAAGGCTGCGCCCCAGGGGTTTCTTCCTCTTTGTCCCCTTGGACCTTAGCAGTGCTGCAGGAGTGTCATCGACGTGGAGAGAGGTCTTTGATCGGCGTGAGTGGCAAGCTGGGTCGGAGGGGGCCGTGGCATAGTGTTGTTTTGCTATATTATAGTTAATATATTGTTATGTTATCTAAATTTAAAAAAAAAAAAAAGATGTTGCATTCAATATGCGGGGTGAGGGGCGCGCCCGTATAGTGGCAGCGCTGAAACGGGTATTGGTGATCACGCCGTAAGGAGCCACCGCCTTAATTCGGCATGATAAAGATGTTAGATGACTTTGGCGTGCATGAATAATGCGGCCGCTTAGTGGGTGGGAAGCCGGTTATGGCGGCCCGGGCCGTTAAGGGAATAAACCCAGCTGAAAATGGGCGGGGCCGCGCCCATATGTGGGGACGGCGGCGAAGGCGCGGCTGCATGCTGCGTTATTTCAAAAATGCAGGTATGCGGGGTGGAGCGGCTCGCGGCGCGAGTCTCAGTGTTTTTCAACGGTACCATTACCACATACTCTGGAGGTTGCAGGCGGGGCATCGGTGATTTGTGTGGCAACATCACTTGGATGATAAGGTTGCAGGCGGGGGGCATTAGTATTGGGGCCCAGCTTATGTTTGAAACTATGTATCGGGGTAGAGTTAAGTTGCAGGAACGCACGCTTGCGGGGGAGAGTGGCTCGCGGCGCGAGTCTCGGGGCTTTGCAGCAGTAACGTTACCACATAATGTGGAGGCTGCGATCTGTTTGGTGCCTTGTCTGAGGTTTATGTTATTACTATATATTTCTGAACAGCTATTATTTAATCCCAGCTAGTTTTTAAAAAACGACGGTTTTTGGTGCAGAAAGGGGCCATGTTTATTTTATTGGCTAAAATAATGTAGTATACTTCTGTTCCTTTTCGACTCTGAGTTTGTGCTTCTCCACACCAAGCATTCAAACTATACTGCCTACCAGTATGGATGACATGTGGCTCCTACACTTTTAGTCCTTTGGCTTATTTAACATTTCCTATGCACTGATTCACACACGTATGATTGATTGTCTCTGTGTAATGTGTGTGATGCAAAGTGCTTTGACATCCTTTATGAGTGGCGCTATATAACTAATTCAATGCATATGAGAGAGAGTGGTTATGGAGACTTGGTCACTGTTAAAGGGTGCTAGTGAGAGAATCCGGGGTGGGGGAGGTCATTGGAGGCACCAAGTAACTTTGTCGCAGTGGGCGCCAACAGCGCTAAAGCCGGCTCTGTGGGCGGCAACATCACTTGGATAATAAGGCTGCAGGCGGGGGCAGTGGTATTTGGGCCCGGCTTCTGTTTGTAGCGGAGTATCAGAGCAGAGATAACTTGCAGGCGCGCACGTATGCGGGGGAGAGCGGATCGCGGCGCAAGTCTCGGTGCTTTGCAACAGTAACGTCACCACTGATGAGGATGCTGCAGGCGGGGCAGCCATGGTTGAACCTGAAGCATTAGATAGGTTGACAGCTGTTTTAATGGGAGACTGCTTATTGCCTGTGTCATGGATGTACCTGCAGAGAGAGCTTGGTGGGATACATACTACAAAGCTTAACCTTGGTCATGTTGGTGGCTACCTCTAAAGACCTTTGGAGGCCTGGTTTAATGAAATTACCAGAGGCTGAGCTTGCTGGGAGGAGATGGTCATGTACTGAGGAGTTTCTTGGACTTTATTGTAAACAATTAGCCCCTATACCAGCTCCTCAAGGAGTATATTCTCGAGGATAATGCTTTCCCAGAAGCATTAGATAGGTTGACAGCTGTTTTAATGAGAAACTGCTTATTGTTTATAAATATATACTTTCTACACCAGACATCAACAGGTCAATGAATGCTTATTTTCCAGGGCTCTTAGAGGCTAAATAAATTCAGAAGTAAATGCTCCTTTAAAGAGTGGAAGCGCACCAAGCGTTGACTGCTTGTTTTTTCTCTTCCCTCGGATACTTGCGGGAGGTGCACCGCGCGGACATGGCAGCAACATGGGCTCCAGATAGCAACTGGCAGGAAATGGAGGATGGCCGACTTATGGGCTCCAGACGGCAACTGGCAGGAAATGGAGGATGGCCGACATATTGGTACCAGCACACATGGGTGAAGTATTCCGGGTCCCATGTGGTAACGGTTTTGAATGGGATATGCTATGTGGCTCAGGTTAGCTATAACCAGATTCACTGTGGAGTAGCTTAGCCCAACTGCAATTCAGAGCCTCCTGTGAAACACTGCAATTGACCTAGCTGGGTCGGTTTTCTAAAATGGTACGGTTGGGTTATAAGGTACAGAGAGGTGGCGGAGTAACGGCTGGAGCTGCCTACTCTGTGTGACAGTTAGCGCACTAGCGTCTGCCGCTACCGCGCGCCAGCCGTTCCCCGCCCCTGCGCTCACGCCGGCCGGCGTGAGCGCGCCCTTAAATAAAGACGGGCGGAGCTGCGACGGCAGTCCGCGCCAAGACCACACAACAGCGTGAGTGTGTTTATTTAGCTGCGCACCTCAAGGCCTTATCACGAGGCATCCGGCGGGAGTGGGGGGGGGGCCCTCCCTGAATGCAACATTGGCGACGAGGAGCGGAGGCAATTCACGCCTGCTCCCACCCAGCACAAGAACCCCTCAGCAAGCCAGCACCACGTGGGCGGTACCCACAGTCTGGAACCCTGCCAGGACGTACTGCTACGATCCCTGCCACACCGCGACCCCAGCTCCGGCAGCTAGTATCAGGCAGCAGTACACGACGCTGTCCTCCCTCCCCACCACCTACTGGTCAAGTCAATCGACGCCTCACAGCCTGGGTGAGTCCGGCCAGCTGCGGAAAAGACCCACAAGCGCGCCTTACTTAAGGTTAGGCCCAGCCACGCGCCACGCGACCAGGCGCACTAGGGCCCACGCTACGCCCAGCAGCCGCGCACCACCTCCTGGTGTGCCAGAACCTCTTGCTAGTGAGCATCTTTCGTAGCAAGCCACCTCTTCGCCCACATGCTCACCTCCATGGGGGATCAAGACAACGCGGCCCAAGCCCCAGCGCCTGCGCCTCCGCACCCCCCCCTCAGGGGTCCTACCTCCATTTAGCGAGTCAGCAGACCCCACCACGGCAGCGCCAAGGTGGCAGACTTGGATTGGCCGGTTGGAGAACTATTTCATTGCCACGAGGGAGAAGGATGGGGAGGTGAAACGGTCGCTGTTGCTACACTACACCGGTGAGGAAATATATCTGCTATTCAAGCACCTACCGAACACAGGCCCTCCCGACGATTACGCAGCAGCAGTCACCGCGTTAAATGCTCACTTTGACCCCCAAATAAACCCAGATTTCGAACATTTCAAGTTGAGGCAAGCCAAGCAAAGGGAGGGCGAGTCAGTGGACGCCTTCCACGCGAGGCTCAGGGAGCTAGCCGACACTCACCTTGTGGGAGACCGTGCAGCGGAAGAGATCAGGGCCCAGCTAATCCTGGGGATACGCAGCAAAGTACTGCGAGGCCTCATACTCAGGCAACCGAACATTCCCATAAATGACATTCTTGTCCTAGCAAGATCGCATGACCTTTCGGCAGCACGAGCGGAGGAAATGGACATGGCATTGGTGCGTGGGGCAGAAAAGAGCATCGCGGTCAAGACAGAAAGAACAGACGCAGTCCGGATGAGAGACAAGCCCCACAGGCCACGTGATCGCCAGCCGCAAACCCCAAAGAACCAGTGTGGATACTGCGGGTATGAGGAACACCCCGCGCAGTCATGCCGAGCACAAGGAAAAACCTGCAAAAACTGCGGCATCGCGAACCACTTTGCGTCAGTGTGCAGAAGGAAGGCACAGCGGAAGGAAGGGGGCCGACCCCGACAAATGCGGAGGATGGTCCGCCAACTAGCGCACGTCCCACTCACATCCCAACAAGGAGGGAAGAAGAGAGAGCAGACAGTATACCAAGAGGGAGATTCCACATCGGAAAACGAAGGGGAGACATACCTAGTCTCTTTCACCCAAGCCCTAAAGAGCAGAAGACGGCCCCAACCTCGCTGCACAGTACAAATTGCAGGATCAGAGGTCAATGCAGTGATCGACACAGGCGCATCGGTGACAGTGATGGGGATCCAGCAGTATAATAAGCTAAGACCCAAGCCGGAACTCAGACCATCGAAGGCACAGATCTTCGCGTATGGCAGTGACTCGCCGTTACCCCTCCGAGGCAAAATGACCATGCCGGTGCGGTCAGGAGGCGTTGAAATCACCATTGACATCCAAGTCATCAACCAGGAAGCAGTCATGCAGCTGAGGACTTAGGACTGGTGACGTTTGCCAGGAGGGTACAGGCAGACCAGACGGAAGAGTTACTGAGCCAGTTAGGAGATTTGTTCAAAGGTCTGGGGAAGATAAAGAGAGCTCCCATCCGGCTCCACATAGACCCAGCCATCCCGCCAACAGCACTAAGACACCGGAGAATCCCGTTTCATCTCCGACCCCTCGTAGAGGAGGAACTATAAAAGCTCGAAGACCAAGGGGTAATAGAGAAGGTGTCCGGACCCACATCGTGGGTGTCACCCATGGTAATCGCAGAAAAACCTCGCCAACCGGGGAAGATCAGACTATGCATTGACATGCGCCTCCCGAATAAAGCCATCCGGCGAGAACGCCACATAACGCCGACTATGGACGACATCGTGGCCGATCTGAACGGATCCAGATGGTTCTCGAAGCTGGATCTAAATGCGGGATATCACCAACTAGCCCTCGCCAAAGACAGCCAGTACATAACGACGTTCAGCACCCACCTAGGCCTCAGGAGGTACAAGCGGCTCAATTTCGGCATATCATCCGCCGCTGAAATATTCCAGAACGCCGTCAAAAAGATCCTGGTTGGACTATCCGGCGTTCTAAACGTGAGTGATGACATCCTCATCCACTCTAAGACGGCAGAAGAACATTACCGCCACGTGAGAGCCACCCTGAAGAGACTCATAGATCACGGGGTCACTCTACACAAGGAAAAGTGCCTGCTGTTCCAGCAGAAGATAGAGTTCTTTGGCTACACGTTTACCCAAGAGGGCATACAAGTGGACCCCCGGAAGTCCCAAGCGATCAAGACGGCAGCGGCCCCCCTCACTGTGGCAGACGTACGCAGCTTCCTAGGAATGGCCACATACTGCGGCCGTTTCATCCCGGATCTAGCTACACTAGCAGAGCCCCTCCGGAATCTCACTCGGGCTGAGGCCATGTGGCAATGGGGCCCAGCCGAAGAAACAGCGTTTTGAGCCGTCAAGAAGGCCCTCCTTGACCATACCACGCTGGTGTATTTCGACCCCGCGAAGAAGACCGAAATTCTGGTAGATGCCAGCCCCGTGGGCCTAGGGGCAGTCCTCACACAGGAACAGGAACCTGGCCGATGGGCCGCCCTCGCGTATGTCAGCAAAGCCCTGTCTCCGACGGAAAAGCGGTACTCTTAAATTGAAAGAGAAGCCCTAGCCATTCGGTGGGGCTGCCGGCACTTTCATTTTTACATTTGTGGACACCCGTTCACCGTGGTCACAGATCACCAACTCCTGGTGCCACTGTTCAGGGGGTCGGCACCTCACCCACCACCGCGAATTGAGAGGTGGGCCATCGGGCTCCAACACTACAACATGGACGTGGTATACCGGCCCGGCGCCAAGAACCCTGCCGATTTCTTGTCAAGACACCCAGACGTCACTAGCGACGTGAGTGAAGAACCCGCCAGGGACGACATGGAGGCACACCTCGACATGATTGCAGCACTCACGTGCCCTCGAGCACTGACGCTCGAAGAAGTAGCAACAGCAGCAGTGCGTGACCCTGTCATGGCCAAAGTTCGGGACACCATCCAAGGTGGGCTGTGGCGCCAGTTCCTACAGTCAGCAAACACATGGTCGAGCCCAGAGAAGGAAGATCTGCTGCACATGTGGAGGGTCAGGAACGAGCTAAGCCTCACCCAGGGAGGCATTCTCCTCAGAGGACCCCGAATAGTTATCCCAGCATCCCTGCAGCAGCGAGCAACACAACTGGCCCACGGAGGGCATCAAGGCGTGGAGAAAATGAAAGCCCGCATGAGGGAAAAGGCCTGGTTCCCAGGGATGGATGCCCGAGTGGAAGAGACTGTCCGGAAGTGCCCGTCCTGCCAAATAACGAGTGGGCCCGAAAGACCAGCACCGATCTACACGGATGAACACGGCCGAAGCCCATGGGAGAAAGTGAGCGTGGATTTCAGGAGTTTTCCTGATGGGAGAGTCACACTGGCACTCATCGACAGCTACTCCAAGTACCCAGTGGTAGAAGTCATGAACTCAACGGCTTTTCTGCATGTCGGCCCAGCCCTAGAGAAAATGTTTGGGATGTTCGGGGGTCCGGAAGAGCTCCGTAGCGACAACGGGCCCCCGTTCCAAGGTCACGAATTTCGCGAATCATGCACCACCATGGCATCAAGCACCGGCGTATCACCCCGCAGTGGCCTCAGGCCAATGGAGAGATTGAACGTCTCATGAGGACGATCAACAAGACGCTTCGCATCGCAGTGGCGGAACAAAATGACCCGAACAAGAGCTGCAGAGATTCCTGCGGGAGTATCGGAGCACTCCACACTGCTCAACTCGACAAGCACCCTGGGCACTGATGTTCAACGGTGCTCGGCGAGACAGGCTTCCCACTGCGCCTGGATGGTCCCCTCCCCCCTATGATGAAGATCGCCCCTTCAGGAGAAGAGAGAAGTGCAATAACACCACCAGCCAAACCCGGCGAGCAGTATCCCGCCAACTACAGCAAGGAGACACCGTCATCATGAAGGACCGAAGGCCCGGAGGAAAGTTCCGGTCTCGGTACGAGCCAGGATACTGGACCGTGATCAACAGACAAGGGACCCTAGTGACTGTCGAGAAGGAGGGGGAAACAGTGACCCACAACATCTCGTGGTTCAAACAAGTGGACAGGCCACTCCTCCCGCTGACATCACGACCCGCGCAGGGGAGATGGAGGTCAACCAAGAGGAGCCCCAAGCAGCTAACGAACACCACCCAGAAGCGACTGCCGGCCCAGCAAGTCCAGAGGCCGCCTGTGAGACGCCCAACCTGCCTACAGACCCGAGCACCCCGACTCCTGCCTCCACCTCCGGTCGGGGGCCTTCCAGATACGCCCTGAGAGAAAATCCTCCGCCGAGCACCCGCCTGAGAGACTTTGCCTGTCAAGTAAGTGAAACCCGAGAGTCTAGAAATCCAGTCAAGGACTGAGTTGAGATGGGATGTGACAGTTAGCGCACTAGCGTTTGCCGCTAGCGCGCGCCAGCCATTCCCCGCCCCTGCGCTCATGCCGGCCGGCATGAGCGCGCCCTTAAATAAAGACGGGCGGAGCTGCGACGGCAGTCCGCGCCAAGACCACACAACAGCGTGAGTGTGTTTCTTTAGCGGCGCACCTCAAGGCCTTATCACGAGGCATCCGGCGGGAGGGGGGGGCCCTCCCTGAATGCAACACTCTGGAGTGAGGGACGCGAGTGCAAGTCTCGGTGTGGGCTCACCATCCTAACAAAGCAAGAACACGGGAGGGTAATGCATACCATTTAGCGCAGTAGGAGTGCGGCAGGGTAACCACATAGGGACACAGCCGCATAGAGGTATAATTGGTATGGGGGCGTGGCTACAGACGGAATCCTCCTTGGCGCTAACGCATTAAAAGTTCTGTTGTTGCTGCACGGGATGGGTGAGAAGCCTCGGGGGCCGGGTGAACAGAGCGCGCTCAGCAGGCCCGGCGGGGTGGCTGCACTGCGTTTTTTCATTTAGGCCGAGCGGTTGGCTCACGCAGCGGTACCGGTAACAAACAATGCAAAACCATTAGGCAAAGTGCCAGCCAGTTGTTTGAGATACGTCGCTTTACAGGCAGCATATTAACTTTCAGGGGGATATTTGGTCATAAAAATTCCATAAATCAGGAATCTGGAGGAGCATTTTCCTACCGTGATTACATTTCTGAGCAGTTAATTCCAATTAAAGGTTCATAAACGTTTGGAAAAAAAAAAAGATTTTTTTTTTTTTGCAAAGATATACATTTGTTTTTCATACATTAGCACGCTCAAATCCTTATACTATGGAAACAAACATTACAATATAGTGGTTTATCAATAAGTGCATATCTAGTCAGTAACAACAGTGTCAAAACACCTATATAAGGTTGTTGGAGGCATTTTCAATTAATTCTGCTGACGTTAGCATGCCTTATTTATTTCACTTAAAGTTTCAATCGGTTAATGACCCCATCCAGTCTACTGTTTGCTGTTATTCAACATGCGCCCCCGCGCCAAGGGTTACGGGCATCTTCAATTATATAGAACCCTGCGTAATTTTCATGGCGCAAGGTGGCGCGTTAGGCGGAGTTGGCCGGATGCTCTAGCAAGCATGCCCCATCAGTTTTCTTCAGTACCAATTCCAAGCTGATCTACGGGATACATTTCAGTTTTCCTATGGTGCATGGGGCCTCTGGGAGCGATCTAACTGCTGAACACTAAGGGCGGGCGCAGTGAGCACCTTAAGCAGCATACATTTCCGGTGGGCGAAAACACTGGGGGCTGAGACAGCGGATTGCTATACCAACAGCCATACCCAAAAGACGGGACACATTTCAAATGTTGGTGGTACAGTGAACGGATATCGCAGTACAGTGGGACCATAGTTACCAGGGCGGTTATACAAGCCGGCACTAATAGTATATCTATCAGTTGTTCAAAAGCAACCAATACATAGGACTTGCCTTTTCTCTGACACAGCAGCGCTTCATTTAACAAGGGTGGCTGCATCACAAACAATATTCAGTAAAATTCAGATAATCACAATTGCAATCACCTATTTTATTTCTTGGTTGCATACTTTGCTAGGTTGGTTCCCAATGTTAAAAGGGAAGAAAGCGTACCTACTAGCTAAGGCGGGCAGCTGTCCAGCTGGTGACTTAGCCAATAAATATGGCTGGGGTAATGTAACTAGTGCTCATATAAATCACACCAAGTTTGCACTATATATAACCATACACATTCATGGTTTACTCCTGCATCCGGGTGCAGCCCTTATGCTCCAGGTCAAACCCCGAGGGGGGGGGGGGACACATAGCTACACCTGGGCCACATTACTTGCCTGCACGGATATGGTACCTCCTGCCGTTGGCGCTCTGAACGTTATACTTCTTAAATTGCAATTCTGTCCTCTTATCTAGGGAATAGCATTCCATGAATTGGCGCCAAGTTTCTTTACATCATCACCTGTCCATTTTGTATTTCTATTTGGTGTCTAGATACTCTCAGCGTGTCTCAGGATGCCTAGGGCAAGGTGCGGCTTTTGTCCGTCACAGGCCCTTAACTAAGTGCAACCTATGAAGACATCGTTCACAAATGTCTAAGCGGGAGTATTATTACATGGTGGGCTTTATCATGGTAAGTCAGCACCTAGCGTGTATATGCCTATAGGCATTGGGCTAGCAGGAGAGAGGGATAACCTGCTGGGGGTCCTACAAGTTCCAGTCCTGTGATCTCTAGTTTGCAACTTTTGGTCAGATAAGCCGTGGTGCCCTGGAGTGATAACTCTTTGGTATGCCCCCTGGCATGGAGTAATGTAAAAATAAAAAGGTAAAGTTGCATCTCAATGCCTGCGGGCAATGCTGCATAGCTTCAGGGACTATTGGTACATCGGGGGCTTGGGCATAGGGCTGGCAGGAGAGAGGGCTGACCGGCTAGGGTTCCAAAAATTTCTGGTCCTACGATGTCTAATTTGCAACTTATGCATAACAATGGAGGTTCAGCGACTGGATGGACCCCAGGAGGGGGTAGGATTGAAGTGTGCAGTGTGTTAGCGGGTGGGGGACCGGCCTGCTGGTGGTCCTCGACTCAACTGCCCTAACCCGACACTTATGGACTGAGATGACTTTTGGGGGAAGGCTGCCTGTGTTCAGGTACCTCGGAGGGCCGGTGCGCTATGCGGTGCCCTGGATTTCAAGTAATGCAACTGTTTGCTGTAGCGCGTTGCGGCCTGCCGGCACAATGTGCGCAGCAGGGAGTTCAAGAGTATGGACAACTTAATACTATGCTTAACTGTAATGACAATTTTAATTTCTTAGTGCCTTTGACATGTGAATGTCGCTAATGTGTGATGCCATGGTTCAGGTACCTTAGAGGGCCGGTGCGCTATGCGGTGCCCTGGATTTCAAGTAATGCAAAGGTTTGCTGTAGCGCGTTGTGGCCTGCCAGTGGTGCCCTGCAGTGATAAGGCTTTGGTATACCCCCTGGCATGGAGTATGTGGGAAACGGATAAAGTTGCATTTCAATGCCTACGGGCAATAGTGCATAGTTTTCTCTTAGCATATCTGGAGCGCTACATGTGGCCAACTAACGTGTAAAGGAAGGAATAATATCCAGTTGGCCAATAGTCATAGTTTTACCAGCAATTCTATCTCTCTTTCACTACATGCGTACAGCCCAGTCTATCTGTGTCAATGTGGGCATTACTTTATGTGCAAAGTGGGGCAGCAATTCTGCTGATCCAGTCTGGAGAAGGCACAAGGGGCTGCGGGGTTTGCGCATCATTCGATGGGGGTGGGAGCGTCTATTATTGCAGAACCTGTTGGGTCGGCTTCAGGAATAGTATAAAAAGCAGGTCCCCGACCAGGTACTTTAGTCAGGCATGCTGGCTGGAACAATATCATGCCGACAGGCAGGCGTACGGTGAGGGAGTCCTTGTTTGCAGCCATGCCTAGGTTTCTACAATTCTTACCAACAACGCCAATGTTTTGGGCTGAGCTAATACTGCAGGCTGTATGAGCTAGGACAAGAGGCCCCAGTGTAGGCAATCAATAATGCAGTATACAAGTTCAACGCTTCGATCTAAACAATCTTGGTGAGCTACCCCATGGGCACAATTCGGCGCTACTGACTCCAGCCCGGTAAAAGAAAGTTGTTCCATCAGGGTGGTGTGCATCTATTGGCAAAAAGGCAGGAGACCATTACCCAGACGACTCTGGGGGCTAGTGTGAAGCACAGTCAGCGCTAGAGGGGGGGGAGGGCGAGTGCGCCAGGGAGCTTCTCACCCTGTGGCGGAGCGCTGACAGTTAACAACAAAGGGGGATGCACAACCATGGAGGTTCAGCGGCGGGATGGACCCCAGGAGGGGGTAGGATCCATGTGAGCAGAGGGTAGGCGGGGAGGAGGGACTGACCTGCCGGTGGTCCTGGACTCTACTGCCCTAACCCGTAATGTATGGACTGAGTAGAAGCTGGGGGAGGCTGCCTGAGTTCAGGTACCCCGGAGGGCCGGTGCGGTATGCGGTGCCCTGGATTTCAAGTAGTGCAACTGTTTACTGTTGCGCGTTGGGGCCTGCCGGCACAATGTGCGCAGCAGAGTGGGTGCTTGGTGGGCCGAGGCGGCCAAGTGCAAATGTACGGCCAAGTGCAAATTTAAGTGTACGGCCAAGTTAAAGTTGAAGTGTAATGTCGTGCATAATTTCCTTACTGCCGTTGACATATTGATGCCGCTAAAATGTGAGGCTGTGTAATATTTATATTTATCCAAGTATGATACTATTACTTTGGTAATGGTTGTGGTAAATTACCTGATTTGATATGAATAAAAAGGCTACGCCATGGACAACATATTCTGATTCTGAGAGTTCTTGGGCACAGCGGGCGGCAAGTTGATGTTGATGGTGTTGATGGAAGTTGGGGAAGAGTGAATGTCACGTTGTGCGCTTACTATGAACAGGCGCCCCCCGCGCCTAGGGGAGGGGCACCCTTAGTAGCGCCACGGGACTAAGCATTTCCCGGGCTGCCCAGGAAGGGGGCTGGACGTAGGAGGGGTGAGGTGATGTCATCGGGCGCGCGAGGAAGACCTGGAGGCTATTTAAGGCTGCGCCCCAGGGGTTTCTTCCTCTTTGTCCCCTTGGACCTTAGCAGTGCTGCAGGAGCATCGTCGACCACCCACCCACCCGACAGGAGAGCAAGCCATGGCGAGGTGGCGGAGCGCTGACAGTTAACAACAAAGGGGGATGCACAACCATGGAGGTTCAGCGGCGGGATGGACCCCAGGAGGGGGTAGGATCCATCTGAGCAGAGGGTAGGCGGGATGGAGGGACTGACCTGCCAGTGGTCCTGGGCTCTACTGCCCTAACCCGCAATGTATGGACTGAGTAGAAGCTGGGGGAGGCTGCCTGAGTTCAGGTACCCCGGAGGGCCGGTGCGGTATGCGGTGCCCTAGATTTCAAGTAGTGCAACTGTTTACTGTAGCGTGTTGGGGCCTGCCGGCACAATGTGCGCAGCAGAGTGGGTGCTTGGTGGGCCGAGACGGCCAAGTGCAAATGTACGTGCAAGTGCAAATTCAAGTGTACGGCCAAGTTAAAGTTGAAGTGTAATGTCGTGCATAATTTCCTTACTGCCGTTGACATATTGATGCCGCTAAAATGTGAGGCTGTGTAATATTTATATTTATCCAAGTATGATACTATTACTTTGGTAATGGTTGTGGTAAATTACCTGATTTGATATGAATAAAAAGGCTATGCTATGGACAACATATTCTGATTCTGAGAGTTCTTGGGCACAGCGGGGCGGCAAGTTGATGTTGATGGTGTTGATGGAAGTTGGGGAAGAGTGAATGTCACGTTGTGCGCTTACTAATTCACTTGTTATTAAATACTAGAATGAACCCAAGAGGGAGAAAGGGTGGGCGGTGCATTAATTACACATAGGGGCCGATTCCGATTCCGGCCGGAAATCTCCCCAACCGAGCCGGACCCGGAGAGAATTCCGACCGAATCGGACCCTAGCAGTCCGACCGGACGAGTACGATGCATTCGCATGCTATCGGGCTCGAGTCGGTCGGACTCCCATTGAAGTCAATGGGAGCCGGTCGTACAACGCGTACGCGGGCTCCCATTGACTCAATGGGTGCGAGGCGGACAAGGGCGCCCCTACAGCGTGTACGCGTCCATGCGCATCGCGGCGTACATGCACAGGTAGGGTGGACCCATGGGTCCCCCTGTGTGTGACTCGCGCGGCTACGCGTACAGGGGGGTCCGACGCGGACCCCCAAAGTCCGGCTCCGATAGCTTTTTCGAGCCGGACGGCGCGAGTCGGTCGGACTGCTCGCGGCGCGCATCGTACTTACCCGGCCGGGAAACGTCTCCATAGCGCGGTGCGAGTCGTGTCCATGCGAGTCGGTCGGAGCGTGTTGAAGCCGCGTTCGAGTCGGTCGGCGATTTCGCGGGTGCTTGCATCGTACTCGCTCGGCCGGACCCGCGTACGATTCGGTCGGGAAACAGGGCTCCGAATCGGATCCGGTGAATCCGAATCCGATTCGGAGCACTACCGGCTGAGATCGGAATCGGCCCCATAGCATCATCGAATGATGTCCCAGCTGGGCCCTGATCATAATATAAGGCGAAGATCTAGGCGATCATTTAGGGCTTAGTGGATCGGCTGTTAAGGGACTTCCTCCGTACTGGGTGGAGAATCTTTGCTGAAAGTGCTTCCTCTGAGCATTTTTAGCAAGCAAAGGATTAACGGCGGCCCACCATGTCAAAATATGGTTTTTGCTTTGAAAAACAAAAAAACAATGATCTTGTTGCACTGGGAGCATTTCCAAGTGCTTGGGGGACATTTCAGCATTTTTCATGCCCGGAGCTACATGGTGGTCCTAAATATGAGGAAAAAAACGATGGGATGACATTGGAAAGGCTGTTTGAAATAGTGCAAATAGATCAACGTCATTGTAGATGACTGATGGGAGCTATACCACTATTATGTCACGTGCAATATATCTCATGAGAATTATAATACATCCACTACATTGTCATAGCATTACATTGTAATGTATGTCTAGGTGAGTATAATAGAATAATACAGGGGCCTATTAGCAATAACCGGCGATAATTATCGCTAAGCGCAGTTAGCGCTTGGATAATTATCGCCGGCTATCGCAGGTTTCTATCGCGGAGATAGCGTACTATCAGCAACGCTTATCTCTAAGCGATAGAAACCCTGAAGAACAGTGTGAATATCGCTTGAAAACAAGCGATATTCACACTGTGACCAGTGTTAGCTAGGTGATAGGGCGAGGGGATTTAGCCATGTAATCCACCTCCCATTGGATTACATGGCTAAATCAGGTCTGGACCAGGCGTTAACAAACCAGCGCTAAACGTGTTTAGCGCTGGTTCGATAATCACCTCCCTGCCTCGCTAATAGGCGATAGCGAGCTTAGCGACTGTTTCCAGTCGCTTTTAGGTTGGGAACGCCTACTTTGCATGCCATTAGCGATAAATATCGCTGGCATGCAAAGCGGCACCCAACCCGGTCGCTATCGCCTAGAAGCTGTCGCTAACCGCAGTCAGCGACAGCTTGCTAATAGGGCGTTAGAATTATCGCTGCTTTAGCGGGGGAAAAGTCCCGCTAAAGCGGCGATAGAGCCCTTGATAATATGCCCCACAGTATTTACCAGGGTTAGGTAGACGATCTAAACGTATCTGATAAAGGTGGAATTAGAATAGTATACTTAGCATGGCAGTGTAGTGGGAGGCGATGTGCGGGAAGTGGTATAAATGACCTCGATAAAGTGTCATGAGACAAATGGCAGGATGTTTCTGACAGTGGAGCCACTTAAGGCTCCACCTTTGGAAACACTGCAGTTCCCCTCGCTAAATGAGGCAGGGAAACATTCTGGACAGCACATCTGCCTATTTATGGAGGATGTGCCGGTACTGCATAACTTCAACTTGAGACTGGAAATGCGGAGGCTGCCATGAAGGCTGTGATACGCAAACAAATGTGATTTTTTTTCATATTTTCCTTCGTACACTTTTGTAGGTCAGAGAAAAACGCACATTTGTGCAAGTGCAGATTTTAAAAGAAATGTGTAAATATACAAAATAGTTTACATGTGCGTAATTTGCTCTCGGCACTCTCATCTGCTCTGTTACAAAATCTATGATCAAGGGCATTCCAGGGAGCATGGCCACCTCAGATGTCAGTATATCATTCATCTACAGAGGAATGAACTAAAATGTGCACGTGCCACAGCTGCTTTTCCGCTATGTTCTGTGGCAGACCTATCTTAGCAAAGGGCTGTTTCAAAGCCAAAAACGTGGCACTCTGCAATTCAGATCCCGTTCTCGACCAGCCATGAATGAATGACAAGTGGATTGCAAGAGTAGAAATATAATTCAGTGAACTGACATTTACCAGTTCTTTAAGGGTGCTGCATGACAATGTTCTCCCTTGGGTGATGTTGGTCAGGCCAGCAGCTCTCTGGCATCAGCAAAAAACAGTCACCTCACAAATGTGGCAGGGGCGCAACGCACGTCCCTGCAGCCTCTGTAACTCAGGGGGAAGGGCCCAACCCTTCAGGTTCCCCCATTAAGCCTGTGGCCACTGGCCAATGAATATCTATGAGATATGGGAGACTTAGGAGCCCATTATCACTATCTGCAAGAGGGGAGCCATCATTTTGTGTTACGCTTCTGAAATGTGGCGCCTTGAAAGCAATGAATATGAACGCACCAGGCACTCACCCTCTGCTCTAATCCGCAAGAAGGGCCGAACTGACATGGGAAGTGCAGTATCTGTGTCTCTTGGCTATCACCTTGCCTGCGCAAAACTTGCAGGCCCAGATTCTGAAACCTGTCACGCAGTTGCGTGACAGGGAGAGAGCAGGAGAGCACCACAGAGAAATGGCACTCTCCTCCCCTCTTCCCTGCACTGGCGCTGATTTCAGCTGCCGTGCTCCAGGCACACACCTTAGCGTCATAGCACTAGGCTGCATGCCTTAGTCTAGCATAGGTTTTGTACAGGAAGGCTAGCCTTCCTGTACAAAATACTATGCCTAGGCATGTTTAAAAGCTTTTCCTACTTTGTATACGTGCTGCACAGTGCAGCACCAATGCAGAGCCAGAAAAGCACAGAGAAATTAAAATTTCTGTTTAACACCTACTTTTCAGCGGCATTAATTTTGGGCGCTAGACCCTTCTAATTATGTTAGTAAATAGGGTTTAGCGTCAAAAAACATGGGTGGTTGCATGGGAACCCCCATGTACCATCCATGTAACGCCCCCTTGAAGCAAAGTAATGCAAAGCAGCTTTTCACGCTGCTATGCGTTACTTTTGCCTACAAACCAACACAAATATTAATTTGCCTTGGTTTGTAAATCCCAAAACAGGTTTAGCGTTGGGTTTGCGCTGAAAAAGCAACACTAAGCCGATGCTAAACCTTTGAGAATCTGGAGTGCACAGTCTAAAACTGCGACCACGCTTTTACAACAGGCCTTTTAGCAGCAAATGTTTGGACCCTACTTTATAAATAGGTCCCTCAGTTTTGTGTATTGTAACAGAGACTGTGAAAAATCGTCCCAGGCTGAAATAAAGTAAGATGAGGGACCTCTTGGGTTTAGATTTACATTAATCTGGACATTGCAGGCGTAGCATGGGCATCCTCCAAGTCCCTATCACCTTCATTATGTAGCAGCCTTTTTCTGAGGTTGCATCTGGGGGAGGCTTCAGTCCCACTGCTTTTTGACATCAGTGAATAGACATCGGTTTGTCTTGTCCACAAGCCGATGACCGTCAACCCACCCTGCATCAAACGCCTCCCAGGACACATATTTAACAGCCCTCGGAGGGGCAGGTTACCTCATGGTTGGCCTTGGGCCTTTTTACCTTTAATGCTCAGTCCATTTGGCATTCTGCTGCAGACATTGTAAGTGAAAACGATCCATATCCGCCCTGGTAATGCTTTTTTAGTACTGTGTATTCAATGCAGAAAAAAACTTGTGATTGATAAATATGCATATGGATCATTAGAGTGTTCTTTTTCTTCATCTCACTAATCAAATCAATATTATTTCAGAGGCCAATGCCTAATCGTAAAAGCAATAGCTAGTGAGTTTGTTTTTCATTAGGTAATTACAGAAGAAAATTAAACAACTGCTGCACTTGCTTAATTATCGGAAAGATCTAATGTGTTCATTGCAGATCTCGAACACAGTATAATGTATTTGAAGTAACCACAAGCCAGACCCTGTAAAAGAGAATTAGCATTTGGCATTGCTATCTCCAAACGTAGGTCTGAAGGAGCAATGTGGGCTCAATTGCTCTGACTCTTGTGTTCCAAAAAAGTGTGTATTTAAACTTAAGGTACTTATTGAGCTGGCACAGTGAGTACATCAAAGACATGGCACATCAAGCCCAATAACAATGGGCCAGTAAAGGAGGAGATACAGGAAGTCTAGGTGTGACATCTAAATCTTGAGGTTCTCACCTGAAGATCTACAAAAAAGAGTAAGGCTAAGGCCCTTATTTAGAATTGGGTCGTCAAAACGTGGCGAATGTCCTGCCCGCTGTTTTAAGAGTACCATTGTTATAATGCACTCCGAATGAGGCGACAGGGCACCCACCACATTTTTGATGGACTACCCTATCCGCCAAACTATACATGAGGCCCTGATTATGGTGGGACTAGAAAAGGGTGCATATGTTTTCGCCGCCAATATATTCCAACAAGGCAGGGATCAGAATTTATCGGGTGCAATACATTTCGCCCATTTACGATTAGTGCCTGAAAAATTGGACATAACATGCAGATTTTAATGCTTGCTGCGCCAATATCTGCATGCCCTGTTTTTCTATGCAGCTTTTTCCCCCCAGTAAATTTAGACAGTTTTGACCTGCTGAAATTTTCCTGTGGAAAATTGCAGGGGACGTGGTGCTCACCACAAAACTCATAATTGACACGTGTCGTAACAGTAGTTACCGTACATATATCTTTTAATTGGGCCAACTGTATTTGGTGCGTAAGACTCTACAAAAGCTTAGCGAAAAATTAATCCACAGCTTGCTAATAGACTCAGCTACAGCACTGTCCTGTCAGTAACTGGGAACAACAGTGCAGTACAAAAACTGGCCCACCAAGTTAATGCTTTTGAAGGATCATTTCACTCACATTTTGGAATTATTGCAGATATGTCACAGCACCCCAGTCTAGCCAAAAATAGCAATGTCCAAAATGAAACTATAATACCTTTCTCCCAATCGTCACAATTGCGGAGCTAGAGTTGGTCTTCTTAAAAGACGATCCTGCCCAAACAAGAATTGACGGGCAATTGGACCAATCCTTGAATAGTTCGCTTTATTTTTGTTTTTTCAACCCCTCCCAGGGGTGAGTCCTCCTTACCCCCCCCACCCACATAACTGCGTGCCTTTCACCTTTTAATGACTCCACTGACAACGTGATTTGGTGCCTTAAAAGGTGGCAGTTTATTCAAAACATAACATGGTTGTATATTTCGCAAATCATCTGGTCATTCATAAACCTCCATGTTATTGCATACTTTTCATTGTCTTTGTACATTCATCGTCGTTGTTCACTCACAGACCGTATATTTTGCGAGGTGCCCCTTCTGCTGGGCCTTTGTGTCTGCGGTTCCAGGCTTCACCTTGCTACCAAATTTTGTGGGCGTCCGTCAGGACCTGTCCGGGCTGCAAGTGCCGTTCCGCTTGCCCTGGACCCTTTGTTGGCCACTCGCCTGTTCCTCAGGGCCCCTGCCATGTGGCATCCCAAGGACCCTGTGTGAGCATTTCATCTACTCTGCCTGTGGCTGTGTCCTGATATTTAGCTCCCTCAGTACCCCTGCCATGAGGCATCCCTAGGGCCCTGTGGGAGCACCATCTACTCTGCCTGTGGCTGTGTGCCATCATTAACTCCCTCAGTGCCCCTGCCGTGAGGCATCCCAAGGGCACTGTGTGAGCCTTCCATCTACCTCTAGTAATTTTTCTCTCATTTGTGTATCTTTCCTGGGTTTCTTCCGCCTCACCTCTGACTTGCAGCTGCGACGCCCGCTTCCTTTTGGTGTGGGTGGGTGGGATTCTGTGTTCTTCTTGCGGGGGGGGGTTATGTGCTATCTCTGGGACTGGTGCCCCTATTTAACCCCCCCACCTTCTTGCCGCCTCGCCCCTTGATTGGGGGGGGGTCGTTGGCTACCAGGGGGCGACCAATCCAGGTCGCCCCCCTTTTTGCGGGCTTCCGCGATGGGGAGGGAGGCTTCCCGCCTCTGGGCTGCGTTTGCCCCGGGCCCCCATTGGGTCCGGCTACGCCTTCCCCGGCCCGGGTTTCAAAAGTTGGGGAGGGCCTAAACAATCAGTTTGTCTACTTGATTACGAGTGCCCTGGCCGTGGATGCAATAATTATTGCACACTAAATCCGCTACCCAAAGGTTCAGAGTGTAATGGGTGTGGTAAATATCGCCATCATTAAGCCCTACAAAAAAGGGATTTATATACAGAGTTTGGTGTTTCCACATCAAAATCCACATGTCCAGTATTTTTCCTCTGTAAATATTGGCAGACTTGACCTTCTGACATATAACTTGGAGAAAAAGCAGGCTGCAGCCTTTATCAACCCCAGCTATTAGTGTATGCTGTAAACTTTGCACTATTCATAATTCCAACCCCTGGACAAATAGTGGTTTTCACTGGGACAGAGTTATCCATCCCACTTGAAATCCGGGCCTATGACTTTTAACAGTGTGTATTCTAATAATTCTAACTCATCTGGGATCAACTATACAAAATCATTTGACTGAGTGAGCATAACCACACTTCTGTCTCTACAGTTTGTAGGCCTTATGATCAAGGTGTGCAGGGAGAAAATTGAGGGACATTTTTTTCTCATTATTAATCAAATGGGATCTCTCAACTTCATCCTTATTCTTGGACCCGGCACTGACCATAATTACAGTGCATTCACCATCGACCAAAGTGGAAGATAAATATGCCAACTAGGCAGAAATTGCAGAAATGCCAATGTCTAGAGAGATGATATTCAGTAATGCCTCTTCAACCATTTCATGTGTTTAAAATATTGTTATGCTTGTTGACATATTTTCAGATTATCATCTGCCTTGGCTCAAAGGCAATGAGCAGTCTCCCCTTGCCCCGGGACAGTGGAGAAACGAGTAGGCAGAGTAGACCTCTCCTAGCATACTTATTACATTGTAACATTCTGCCTAGCATCTTTAGTTACATTGGCCATGGAAAGTAAACAATGCTAACATATGAGAACTAAGGCAAGAGTGTTTCTGTAAACAGCAGCAATCTCCTGGTCTTTTCCAAAATTATAACATTGTTCGTTAATACCAATCTTATTTTGTATATAGTGCCTTAACCTATAAATTCATTTACTGCCGTACTTCTGCTCGACAAGGTCCTAGACTACTTTAATTTTTTTTAACATATAGCTCTGACTGGACCTTGAATTTAAAGTGTGTGATTATTGTGCCATAGTGTATCCGAGTGACAAATCCATGACCACTTCCATGGTAGGAATGCTTGGCTGTTCAGTTAACCAATCTTTGGGGAGTTAAGTGTCTGAAGAGAGTTAATTGGTTAGCCAATCGGAGTTCAGTGATAACACAGGTCCTGTAACATGAGTGAAACAGGCCTCATAAGGGATACTGTCTAGTAAACACTGACATCCCCACCACTTAGAGAAAAACCTTACAAAAGTACACAGTCTCTCACTTTACTTCTTCCTCATCCATATTTTCGCATCCCTTCTGAATCACTGCTTGATTTTGTAGATGCTTAAAAGACACTCCTGGGCTATTAATTTTAGCCCTGTTCCTCAAGCCATTTATGTGGTACCAACCTAGTAACCCTAATTAACAGCCCTCTCTCCAGGCTAAAGTCCTCCTTTATCATCCAAATACACTTCTTACTTTCATATCAAGCCACCAACCCCTCTCTTAAATAGCGATGTTTCTGAGCTCTTCATCTTCTAACATCTTTTATCATCTATTTTCTTCCTCATCCTCTAACATATCCATACAATCTTCTTTGGAACCTCCTTAAATTTGAAGCTTGCGTACTTCCCTATTCATCGTCCATCGTTCATTCCCTTTCTATTTCTTTGTGGACAATCATGAATGGTAATCAGTAGAACTGACCAAGCATGGAGAGTGGCAAAGCATCAACAAAAGAGCAGCAAAAACTGAACCATTGATCGACTACTGAGGTCCTATTTACATTGAATCAGAGTGAGAGTTAGGGTCTCACAGAGCCCTGAGTGTCTGATCGTGAGAATCACACCAATATGACTTTCACTGCGTCTAAGGGCTAGAATGTTGGACTTAATACTAGCCTTTCGGCTGCCAGGAACACATCCCTTGACCCCTATGTTTTGGCTCCAACTCCCCAATTTGCTTAAACAGTCCAGCTATGTCATATATCTCCACAGGTTTCCTGAAAGGCATGGGCAGGAGAGACAGATTTAGAAGTGGGACTTGAACTTAAATAATTATATATGCAAGAGTGTCTCTTGATGGTGGGTTTGTGGGGTGTTCTGACCCCTAATAAACGCATACTCATGTTGAAAGTTGGGTCCTGGAAACCCTGTTGCATCTGCTGAAGTCTGGCTGCTTTCATTTGGGTCAGCCAGCAGGACTGTAGCTGTATTATCATAGGTGCATGCTCGGAATGAAACCTCCTGTGGACACTACCAAAGAAAATATGCTGCATATATTGCTACACCTTGGTTTGCAATGCTGCTGGGTACATTTTTGTTTGGGCTTGCTCGGACCTTCTGAGTGAAACTGAGACATCCCTTACTACTGTGAAATGTAATCTTATTGCTAATTATTGTGCAGTGATCAATTTCCAAAATTTTACATGACTGTCCATGTCCACAACATCATGCCATACAAATAGTTTTCATAAGTTATTACAGCCTTATAGCCCACTGCTGAGAGCTATACCAGTTGTTAACTACCGAAAGCAGACGCCGCAAGTGCCCGTGCAGGAGAGACAAACGTATCTTAATCTTGGTATTGCACGGTTTGACAAAACTTGGATTACTCCACTGCCAGTAGACAATAAGGAACTGGTGTTGTTTATTCATATTTTAGAGCCCTGAAGAAGTCCCTGTTGTACGAAACGCGTTGGCTACTATGTTTTTCGATGGCATACTACTTATAAGAAGAAAATAAATAAAGATTGATTGAACAAAGAACATTTCGTCATATGCACTAATTATATGTTGAGTGCTGCTGCACTACGAACATCACTCTTGTGTATGGAATGAAAATCTATGTAGATTTACTGTCACTATGATACAACTATAAAATTTGGGTGCTGAACCATATATAATCATTTAATTGGAAATTGTTCTCCATTTGAAGTATAGAGGGGCTGTGCTTCAGGTTCGTTGCACCATTTGAAACATACCTTGCTCAATACTATCATTGGCTAGTGCGGTTGTATCATTACCTCAACCCCTCGCTTTTCTCATTGCAGTTGTTAAAGGCCCTCCAATCGGGAGGGCCTATAATGAGGGAAAGGGCTTTAACAACCAGTGAAGCCCAAGGCAGAAGGGCTACAAGGCTACTATAATATTCCACCCATCAAAGGGAGAATGGTCTGAATTAAAAAGGGAGAAAAAAAACATAACCTTTGGAAATTTGGAGCTTAGGGCTTATACTAGCCATTATTAGCCCTGAGCCACTTCATTGTCTTCAATGGAGCTCTCAACATTCCAATATTCTAATGAAAGTTAAAAAAAGGGTTCTACAGGGCAGGTGCCAAATTGGTGCTTTAAGGCAGAGACTGCAAGAAATTGCTTGATCTGGTGAAGGAACTGACCACCGCTCAACATTGAGAGGCCTATTCACAAACTGCATTTTATAGAATAGAAAAAAGTAATACAGTAGTACTACTCACATATTGCAAAATGTTATTCACAAACCTACATGCAAAGAACTCCGCCTTGCCTATCTTTTCTGTGCCGGGATCTCCACCACAGTGGAAGAGGTCTTCGCACACATAGGTGTACATTTCAGAAGTAAATTTGAGAGGGGGGACTGCTTATTCCAAATGGGAGGTGGTTAGCCAAATTAAAGCACATGCTTAGAGAGGGATGTGCTTATACAAACATGATACCACTAAAGAATTAGACCATTGCTATTTACAATCTACATTTCTAGATTTACTACAGCCCTAATTGTGTCAAAACAGGTGTAAATGTACTCGAGCCCAGCCTTGGAATAAGTCAAGCACTATACCTAGCCACTCAAAATTACTGCAACACATTCCCATATAAAACAATAGAGGCAGAAAATTAAAATAACACCACAGAGTTCCTGATGTCAAATAATTACATTATTTCCTGATTTCAATTACATATTGATTAAGTACTTAATTATTTGAAAAGATAAAAAAAATCAACAGCTCTGGCACAGGTTATGGAGGCACAAAAAATGACACTGGATTGGACGTGGACAAAATGGTAATATAAAACTTCTATTTTGGTCTATCCCATTATCAAAATCTATTTTGCCTTCTTTGATCAAGAGAGTAAAAATGTTAAATTATTCTCGTCTGTTTTTTGCACGTAAGTTGAAGAGGACATTGTTAACGTGGTGTATGCCTCTTTTCACAAATTATGCAGAAACAATTGGTGAGGGCCTTGATGAGCCATGTTTTTTCCTTAATGGTTTTCTGGGGGCAGAGCCGATATAATGGTGATACAGGAGTGCATTTGTGAGGTGGAAAATGTTCATAGCTAATGCAATGAGGGCCCCTTTGATCCCCTTTTGCGCAGCATTTCCCTCCCTCTTAATCTTTCGACTTTTTAAGGGAGGGAGAAATTGCGTGGCTTTGGAGGGTGCACCCACTGAAATTAATTAAGATTTATGAAACATTGGAGAGTGCTTCGCTGCCGATTTCACAAACACCTGTATTAGCACTCAGAAACATAAACATAAGTTATATTGCGCTGAAGCCTTTCTGTGCTACAGCTCCCATCTAGTCGTCTTCTAAACAAATGAAGCTTCCTACAGGCAGTTCGAGACACCTCACAAGGCCACAAGGGGCATGCTGCCTAATCCAGTCAAGACATCCCAGTCTGCTCCTGGCCCCACAAAAGAGGAAGGTGCTAATAGTGCGCCTAATAACCTGAGATAATCTTGGGCTTAGATAGAAAGAGGCCTGTGAGACTGAGAAAGAGGAGGACAGTCAAGTCTACATGTGCGACAGAGAAGGATTATAGAGCCCATGATACACACACCCTTTGAGAAGGAGGTTTGATTTGAGGTCAGGTGTATGTAAGAGTAAAGATAATAGCTTGTGTAGTGGAGTGTGGGATTAAAAAGTGTGTGAAAAGGAAGAAATGTTTCAAGCTTTGTTTGGTAAAAATATTATTTGGAATGGAGAGGGAGGAGAATGAGAACATAAAACTGACTGGGTGTACATCAAGCCTTGATCTTAAAGCTATTTGTATGTTGTACATATACATGCATAGAGTCTTTCTAACCAATATAATAGTTTTGCAGTCAAAAAGATTTGCCCCGGCATAGATACATTTTTGCGCGGGTAAATCACTTACCATGGCGGGAGAGTGCGCTAAATGGAAGAAAAGGAAGGCCCGTGAAGCTTGTAAACATGAAGGACATACTTGTTGTGGGTATTCACATTTTCTTGGTTGACATCCACCTTGGAAATGGCAGGAGTAAATCTGTTTTCAGGATGAGAATCGGCTGAGAACAACCACACAATTGGCTGGGGTGTATGGCAAAGGAATTCTCTGCAGGGAAGTGGCCACAATTTTGAAAATGGCCAAATACATGCCATTCTTTTAATTTGAGGATACTCACGGCACTGAATAAAATATATGTTTTCGCAAGTGAGGTATACCTCATTTTAATTCAGAGAAATGAATCTCTCTTTCTTCACTATGGGGTCCAGTGGGTACTGAATGATACAAGCACAAATTTGTACAGATATCACTGTTTTTCTTTCTTTGCTTTTCTTCACCTCTTAGAAACTTGGACACATTTTTCTTTCTTTATGGTCAGGAAAGTCACCGATGATGATAACGTGGGCAAACTGGTGAGTACCAATGAGCAGCTCCCTTGGTGATGCTCACATGAGGTACTTCCTGACCTTTCACTCATTTTTTCATTTTTTTCATTCATTTTTTCTCTTGATACTCACAAGATGAAATAAAATGTGGTGTATTGACGAATATTAAAATTGAACAATTGACCGGGAGGTGAATGGCATTGAGTCCGTCCCGTGAGCAAAGTTTAATGTTCCAAACTGCTCCTGTTTTCCAAAAAGATAAATGTTCATAATTGATCAGGTCTTTTTGGGTCTATAAATGGAACTGGAGGAAACCAATTTCAGTGACATTTTGTGGGCCATTCAGGATCAAGGAAAAGAAATGTAGCATAATAACAATTGTACACATTTAACTGCTGAAAATGGAGGGTATTATGGCCCCTCCTCCTTTTTTGGCTATCCCTGACCCATCACCTTTGAATTGGGTGTAATGGAAAGATGCCCTTTTGGCATATTTCGATGCTCTAGATGGAGACACATTTACTAATAAAAAGAAAAGAGCCTTGCTGCTGCATATTGTAGGTCCAGTGTTGTGTAGTTCCTATAAAACCTATACAGGATCTGCACGTTTAGACAACATATACTGCGGGCTTGGTATCTGAACTGATTACAGATGCCCCCACCGAGTATGTTGGCCTGTATGCCAGCTAGCTCACAGTGCCACTAGAAACTCCTCTTATCAAGGAGAGAATAGTTCCTGGCAACTATCGAACATGACAACCCTGATCCCTCAGAATCGTGGAAACAGTGTAATACTTTTCGCTCAGTCACTCGTGCTCACTTGGTCCCAGAGACGTACACAGAATAAACAGTATGGACGTTTTCAATAAGCATTTATTGAACATTTGTCATTCTAGTGTAAAATAGATGTGCTGAGACAATCATCAGAAAGTACAGATATAAATGACTAAAAGCACTAGAAAAGTGAAAGGATGGTAAATCCCTACCACTTTGTTATAATCATGGATACAAGCAGGTATATAAAATACATGACAATTTAATGAATACTCCTACGATGCGATTCTAACTAGATGTACCTAAGTGTACCTAGCATGTGTGTAGGTGTCAAAGTCAAGAATCCCTCTAGGATAAAGTCCACCCCATTACCTGAAGTAAGGTACTGTGGGACCCCGTCTTGGTCACGAGTTGGACACCCCGCAAGGGATGTTCAGACCGCTGTGAGCTGGAGCGTCTGCATGCAGGAATCTCAGCGTCTCGCGTCAGTGTGTCGGCATGGAAGTCGTGATCTCCTCTGTCTATCTCAGCAAGATGTGATGTTTATATACCCGAAGGTATCCCCAGGGGTACTACCTTTCTGTGCCACTGTCGGACTAAGGATGACGCCGGGAATGAACCTTGTACATTGTTATTATGCAAGAGATGATAGTCCTGCTGATTTTTCGAGAATCCTGAATCCTCATGGATAATGTATGAGCCTATTGTTCAGGGAAAACCCCATGTTCTGTAAGGAGTACTGTAACTAGGTAAAGGATCAGTCCTAGCAGCCGTTATGTATGTAAATCAGGGACGAATATAGGTGAAAGGTTGTGATGTTACCTGGGCCTATATTGGGGTACCTATATGGAATATAACACCAGAAGACAGGTCAATATTGAAAACATTACCTTTGATAGTTGTGAACACCCAGTTAAATCAGGAGAGGGCCTCAGGAGAGATGGTAAGAGCAGAAGCCATGGACGAATACGGATATGTCATCAAGACATTAGATAAAAGATTTTCGCCATCCAGAATTGTAGTTTTAGAAAAACATATGTTGCTTCAGTGATCCCAACAGCAGGGTGAATCAGTCAATGACTTTGTATACCCCTTAAGGAGTCTAGCAATGACATGTAATTATTGAGAATTCAAGGTCAAAATCATTTGATATAAACTTATTGAAAAAACAAGAATATACAGGAACAATTACCGTCTACTGGAGACCCTGATCTTGAGTCAGTAATAACAAATGCACTTGCAACTGAAACCTCTGAAGCGTACTTTAAGGATTTGTTGATGCCTTTTGAACATGATTCTTTTAGGGGAGTTAGTGTACTCAAAGTGAAAGACGAACAGAAAAATTTAAAGAAGGATATAATACCCAAAAGTGAATATCGTCCTATTGGCAAAAAAGACAAAGAAAAGAATGAAGACACAAAGGGGCCGATTCCGATCGCGGCCGGTAGGGCACCAAATCGGATTCGGCGTTACCGGATCCGCGTCGGACGCCTTGTTTCCGACCGATTCGAACACCCGTCTGCGCGAGCGAGTACGATGCGAGCGTACGCGAAATCGCCGACTGACTCGTTCCCGGCTCTGAACCGCTCAGACCGACTCGTACGGACCCGACTCGCACCACGCAATGGAGACGTTCCCCGACCGAGCAAGTACGACCGACTCGCGCCGTTCGGCTCCAAAGAGCAGTCGGAGCCGGACTTCGGGGGTCCGTGTCGGACCCCCCTGCATGCGTAGCCATGCGAGTCGCACACAGGGGGGACCCATGGGTCCCCCCTACACATGCATGTACGGCGCGAGTCACGCCGACGCAAACCCGCTTTAGGAGGCGCCCTTGTTCGCGACGCACCCATTCAGTCAATGGGAGCCAGTGTACGCGTCGTACGACCGGCTCCCATTGACTTCAATGGGAGTCCGACTGAATCGAGTCCGGCAGCATGCGGCCGCATCGTACTCGTCCGGTCGGACTGTTAGAGTCCGGTTCGGTCGGAAATCTCTCCGGGTCCGGCTCGGTCGGAGAGATTTCCGGCCTGAATTGGAATCGGCCCCATAGTGTGGTTTAGATGTGGCATCCACACACGTTTCTTCTGCAAAACTTGATCCAACTTTATTCCAAGTGTGTTTTTAATGCAATTGCAAATGTCATTTTGCCAGAGTATGTTGCAAAACATGTAACCTATTGTAAGTGAGGATGAGTATGACCTGGTACTTACTGGGGAAATGGATGGTGAATCATCTAGTCAAAAAATGCAGAGTGAATCTTCAAGTACTGTTAATGATGAAGTGACCAGTGTGCGAGTTGCGTTGGTGAAACCATTTAAAAGGAATCCACGGTTTTGAAACATCACAATCAGTGGCAATGATGTACATTTAATGGCTGATTCAGGGTCACCTTTTACTCTGATGTTGGCTCTGATGTTTTAAAAAAATCATGCCACAAAAACTGAAAGAATCAAGCATAAAACGTTATGCCTATGGTGATAAGAGAATTGATATAGAGGGGCAATATCAGAGCGGGCTTGATTCTGAAAGGAAAAGAGCCATGTGTGCAGGTTTTGTAGCAAAACAAGGTTCAAGTCTTTTAGGATGGGATGACCAGGGTGAGTTAGCCAAGGTGCCTGAGCCCAATCATCCTGAATGTATGGTGTCCAGGTTTAGACTAGTGTAAATAAACATTGCTCCTGAGAATCAGAATTTTCCTGAGGTATTTGCTGAACGCCTTGAGAAATTAAAAGGTTTCCAACACTGAACACTAACAACAGGGTCCTTACTGATTGCACACACAGGGTACCTTTATCATTGAGAGCTGATCTACGTAAAGAATTGGGCAAGTTGTGTGATTTAGACATGATTGAACCAATAGAGGGCTCCTAGTGGCTGGCTCTGAGGGTTCTAGTGCATTAGAGTGACAAATCAATATGCTTATGTGTCAATCGACGGGATGCGAATTAACGTATTGGGGTGGATAGGCAACCTCTTCCCAATATAAATGAAATTTCAAGTACACTTGAAGGTGCTTCGATATTTACCGCACTCGATATGTCAGCTGCATATCACAAAGTAGTTTTAAGTCAAGACTCAAGACACCTAACTTCTTATGCAACACCTTAAGGGATTTTTTGTTTTATCCTCATGCCCTTTGGCTTGGCATCAGCCTTGTCTGTGTTTCAAAGGCTCTGGAAGAAATGTTCGAAGAGTGCATGGGAGTTCGATATTTCCATGATGACATACTCATTTTTGAGGATATGTGTTGAGCAGCATAATGAGAGATTAATCAAAGTTTTACAAATTTTACAGCAGAAGTGTATAACACTTAGACATGACAAGTGTATGTTTGTAAAGATGGGCGTTGACTATCTAGGCCATCACATATATGGAAATGGGGTCACACCCAAATTGAAGTTATTGAAAGCTATTGAAGAGACCCCAGCACCTACTAATGAAGATCATTTAGTATCCTTTTTGGCTTTAGCTGAATTCTGTTACAAATGTATTCCCCATTTTGCCACCAAAACTAATCCTTTAAGAAACACACTGAAGAAAGCCACAGTTTATGTTTGGTTGGGATGGTATACGCCAAGACATCATTTCTGCTGACCCTTTAAAACTATATGACACCACGGATAACACCATCATAGTGACTGATGCAAGTAACTTTGGGTTAGGTGCAGTACTGATTCAAATGAGAAAGAATGGTAAGGAAGATGTTGTAGCCTTTTCAAGGGCGATAGGAGGAGTGGAACACACTTACTCTACCATTGAGAAAGAGATTTTAGCCTTAACGTGGGGTGTACAGTATTTTCGCACATATGTTTGTGGGGTACCCTTCATACTTTACACAGATCACAAAACTCTGTTCGATTGGGAGCTGCCAAAGCCCCCCCTAGAATCGGTAAGCAACAATATTGTTTACAGGGATTAAATTACCGAATCAAGTATGTTACCCCCAAGAGGAAAGTGGTTGCTGAATTTTATCTAGAGTACTAGCACAAGGGTTGGAAGACAATGTTGTAGAGGATGAAGAAAAGATTTGTATGACTGTCAGGTTAATGAAATTACAAAAGGTGCATTGAGAGAAAATGAGTGTAGGAATGAACTGGAAACAGATGCAATACTCAAGAAGATTATGGTGTGGGTGAAGCAAGGTTGGCTCAATGCAATAATTTGGGTCATGACATGAGGCACTACTTCCAGGTTGCCTCAGAACTCACTTGTGACAATGGGTTATTATACAGGTTGGGAGTCAGTTGTTTGCACCGACCAAATTCAGGAAAGGATATTGGAGTTAGCTTATGAGGGCCATATTGAGCTTCAAGACATGAAACGTAGGGTGTCTAAGGATTTTTGGTGGCCTGGAATAGACATAGACATTGAAGCCTTGTGAGAGATTGTGTTTCTTGTATTTTGAGCGACAAGACCCAACCATCCCCTATCAGCCCTGTGGAAGTTCCTCCAGTACAAGTAAGCCTTAGACGTGGCAGGTCCAATAAGATCTTTGGGGGAAAAATCCAAGTTCCCCATTGTACTAATTGATTACATGTCTAATTGGCCAGAAGTCAGTTTTGTGAATACTGTAAATACTGCTTCAATAGTTCAATTTCTACAAAGCGTGTTCATGAAGGAGGAATGCTCTAATGAACTAGCTATAGACAACGGTACCCAAATGGTATCTGACGTCCAATGTCATCAACCATACTTGAACATCCTTGTACCATCCTACTCGCAATGGTCTAGTTGAGCGCTTCAATCGCACATTAAAGGATCAGTTACAGCTTGCTATGATTAACAAGATAGAATGGAAACCAGAAGTGGAGTATTTCTTGAGGTTGTAAAAAACAACACACCAATGTAGCGACAGGAGTGTCTGCTTTCTTACTTTTGAGGGGCCGTATTACTGAGTCTAAATTGAATAGGGAAGGGATGAATAGACATACTGTTGATGCAACTAGATTGTTGGGTGTGATTGATGTAAGGGGGAAAGTGCAAAGCTAGTATGCTAGTGTGCCTAAAGAAAGTGATGTACAGAATGTGGTGGCTGGGAATTGCGTGAGGGTTAAAATACCAGATCATGTACCCAGGGGTGAATCCAGATTCTTGGTTCCAGTACGTGTTACACATGTGTTACCAAGTGTGGTACCCACAAGTGATGGCAAGATTTTGAATAAAGACATGATTGCCATTGTTCCATATAGCAAGTGGGTCTCTGTACATGCTCATTTGGGAACAACTAAAGCAGAACTCACAGGGAAAAGATATGATGATAAGCCCTACTTTACTCAACCCCAAATTGGTTTACGAATGTCTGAGCATTACAAGGATTATGTCTTAGAGTAGGGTGGCTTCTGTGGTGGAATTCTTTAGTTGTAATTATTGATCCCTGAATAATTTCCTGGTGATATATATTTATCTAGAGTATTACCTTATGACAAAGTTTTCATATTTCTTTTTCCATTATACGTTGATCATTTTTAGTTCATTAATGTATTGCATATGTTCCTTTATTTTGTTGGTTCATTAAAGGGAGACGATGTGTTGGGATTCCTGCATGTTCTGGAACATAGAAAGTTGAATGGGCTGGAACCAAAACATTGTAGAGGAATGTTGAGAGTGGGTATTTCAGGTGGACAGTTAGGGGCAATGTACTGGTGGTCATTATATGTGGAGAAGACTGCTTAATAAACCACAAACCTACGTGCCAATCCAGCAGAGCATCCTCCTTTCATTCTCATGCCAGATATATTTGCACATACAGTGGTACTCTGCATACAATTAAGCATGCACAAATGACTTTGCATGAACGTCAATCGAAATTTAAAAAAAAATTCGACGTACTCTTGTAAAAGTTTGAAAAGTAAAAAAAAAAATGGTGAATCTACTCTGAAATGCAGAATTACACCTAAAGATGTAGATTTACTATTTTTCAAGACTCCAGCCCTTTGTGAGCTTCGGTGTATATCATGTGATATGTAAAAGTAAAATAAAGAGAGAGGGGCCTCTAAATCCCAGAGGAGTGAGGCACCAAATCATGTGATATGGATAATGATTAGTGTGTCAGGCATGAGAGATGCCTTGTGCAAGACTGACGAGAATGTAAAAATGAGGGAGGGTGGGTAGCATTTGAAATTATGTGCTACAGTAGATTACTGTTTTGCATTTGCTCTAAAAACAAATTGACAGTGGCTGATTGTGTTTACTTTTGGAGTGATAGTCAAAAGCAAGACAGTTGCACTAATGAATGTGTTGTGAGATACTATTTTTCTGAGATTGCAGACAAATGTGGAAAACGACTTTAAATAATATCTGTATTGTGGCCACTATTCATAGAAAATGCCTCTGAAGATATATTGAAAAGCTTAATGTTGTGCAGGTTGTGAGGGATCTCTGCAGCAGGGACTTTAGCCCATTGATCTGTCTTGCTATAGAGCAAAACATTTTTGTGCATATAGAAGACGTGTTTGCTTTGTATCTATTTTAAAGAAGGCCAGAGCCTAAAGATAAATATTGATTCTATATATTTCTAAGCAACTTTAACTATAACTCTGCTTTTTTTTTTTTTTGGTTTACAGATATGTCTGAAGGTGTGTACTATCACTGAATTTCATCAAAAGGCATAGACGCTGGAGGTCTAAGCATGACCCGGCTGCCGAGTCAGCATATCTACCTCGTTATCATACTGTAGGCAAAATATACACTTAGCTAAATGATATCACTGCTCCTGAATTATGAATGCATCTAGCATAGCTAGTGAACTGTTTGTGGTTATCAAAGATCTGGCATCACCCTTACTTAATCAAGGCATGCTACATTCCTCGCAGGATTTATGTAATAAATTAGTCTCTTTTTTATGGCTCAGATTCCCAAGGTTAGATCTGATATTCCAGCAAATTCTCACCATATTGATAGCCCTTCTAATTTTTACCTAATGCCCTAGTAACGTACATAAGATTTTACCTTCAGGCCAGTAAAGGAAACAGAAGTCAAATCTTATTTCGGAGGCCAAAGCAATAGGTTCCTCTTCTGACACTTGTCCTGCTAAATTAATGAAGCCACTGGCTCTAAAAATATTTCCAGATTTTTTAATTTTTTATTCAATTGATCCTTTTCACAATGTAAAGGTACAGATGCATGGAAGTCTACTAAGATCAGACCGGTATTGAAAAGACCTTCCTTGCCCCAGAATGATTTGGTAAACAACCGTTCCATCTCCCTACTCGATTTCCTTACTCCCACACTTTTCAAAAATACCAAAAAATTTAAATGTAATCAACTTGAACCATTTATTCAATAAAATCTCCTATTAATCACATTGCAGGCTGGCTTTAGCCCAAGTCAGAGTATGGAGTTAGTAGTAACTTTGGTGTTGGAGGATCTTCATCAGTTGTCAGATGGCAAAGACGTCAGTGATCTAGCCCTATTGGACATGTCAGTGGCATTCGATACCATCAGCCACTTCCTTCTTTTTTCCAAAGCTACAATTTCTGCTTTAAATGATAGCACTATCAAATGAATACAATTGTTCCTAATAAATCTTTGTCAAACCATCAAATTCCATTCTTTTTATCCATCAGCAAAGTCAGTTAATTGGGGAGTCCTGCAAGACTCAATACTATCTCCCTTGTTATTTAACATGTACATGGCCCTTTTAGCCTAGTATTCCAAAATATGGGTGCCCACTTCTACAGGTATGCTGATGTCACTCAGTACTCTTCAAATTAACCTCAACAGCAGCTACATATTTCAGCTGTTGCATCAGTATGCATAAATTGTGAGTCTTATTGGATTTGGATAGCAAACATTTTTTTTCAACAACCCCACCAAAACAGCATTGCTAGTTGCAACTTTTTGCACACAATTTAGGATCCACCTCACATCCCTATACCATCAAGAACGTAAGTCTCCTTCTAGATGCAAATTTGTCACTTGAGCCTTATGTCGCAAAGATGCCCAGCACCTGTTCGTGGCAACTGAAGCTGTTGAAAAAAAGAAACTTCTTTTATTCCAACAAGCTATCATGAGCAAGTGGTAACCACACTTATTCAGGCATGCTTGGACATTTTACCTTACTGACTTACTGAAAAATCTACCAAAGAGACTCCAATTAATAAAAAATGCTGCAGCTCGTTTAATCTTGGGAATCACCACTAGGGGCCACCTTACTCTATTCATCTAGCTCCACTGGTTACCTCTTTAACTCCTTAGGTATTCTTCATAGGGTTATTCGTAGGCAAGCTCCATGTTTTCCATGTTCCATATTTTGTGTCCACACACGCACTTGAACCTTACCCTTATCTGACAAATCATTGCTTGATATTCCAAAAGCATGGACGATCACATTTGGTGAGAGGCCATTTTCTATTGCTGCAGCCAACTAATGGAACCTTCTTCCTCTGAAATTACGCTTGCAAACCTCTCTTGCCCTGTTTATTAAAAACCTGACTGTTTAAAGCTGCGTTTAAATTAAAATAATCAAGTCTGTTTAAATGAGATGTCTTCATTAGCCATTTCCATTAGCGTCAAGAAGCTAAGGTGAACACTTACTACTGTAAGATAACGTGATTCTAAACTGTTATCAGGGCCAGACTGGGAATGCAAACTGGCCCTGGCAATTGAGTCGGGCTGGCTGCTGGGGTGGGGGGAGGGAAGGGGTGGTGTGCATGGAAAACACTGCAACTGCTTTTGTTACAGGGGGCTGATAAAACCAGCCCCCCAGGGGTCCAAAACCGGCCCCCAACCTGGTGGCCCACCGGGGAAACGCCCAGTGCCCACTACGGCCAGTCCGGCCCTGATTGTTATAGTAGTTTGTCTGACTGTATCAGTATGGTCCCTGTAGAGTGGGACACAAGCACATAATAACCACCACTGCAGCCTTACCTCTGACCAAGCTATCTTTCCGTGAATCGCGTGACTTGTAGTTTATTCATGCACAGACCTCATCAGCAGGAACTCAACTTTATGAAATAAATGACTGAGATTGCGCTCTGTAGCCTACAAGTAACACAGTTTCTATTGCATAAACTCAAAACTTTGATGCATTTTGGGGCCATCCAGTGTAGAGAAAGAAATAGTTATTTTTACCCTAGTCCACATCTTCAACAATGACCAACAACAGGTATTCCAGAATAATTATTGCCTGATAATGACTGCTTCGAGACCTGAGACTTATTGTGACATTATTGTTGGGACAGAAAAGACCACTGCATTGTAATGGATTTGCGCCCCTGCCCTGAGTGACCCAGCTACAACGATATCTGGATCCCTGGATCCCTGGTACTGACATTTAGTCATGGGCGAACCTGGATCATGTGTGTGCAGCATGACCAAGGCCTATCTTCAGTCAATGCAGTCTGTTTAGATTGAGAAGGGCACACCAAGCACTACCCTTGTGAAGGTAAGGGGCTACTTCCCTTACCTGGAGTTAAGTGACACAAGCATAGGTGTGGCAGTGTATGCATTTTTGAGTTCAATAGAATTAGTAATGTAAACATGCCTTTCTACCTTTGTCGGAGGAGTGGTGCCTACCGGCCTACTCAAGTAAAGCTGTGTGGCTGTGTACGTAAGTCATTTGTGACCTGAATGGATTGTATGCGACACCGGACAGCAAGTGACACGTGTGTGAATGGGGACACCATATGATACTGGCGTGTGCCTTCTGGTTTTCATGTGTGTGCAGGTGGACGGTACATAACGTGGAGGCCTGTGAGTTCCATTTTGGAAGCACAGGCCTGCTGAGGCTGGAGAGGTAAGAGGTGTGAACTGCAACCCGCAGACAGGAGATGTCTACTACTGACATTTCTGAGGGCTGGAGAGGATCGCACACATGACGGGAGAGGAGCAGAACATCCTCTATGCACATCAACGGTCTCTTTGATTCCAGGAAGAGTTACTAGTCAGTGGGGCTGGACTCACTGTCAGGAAGATGGTGGGACTGATAAGGTTGGCACTATGAGGGAAAGGAAGACATAGGGCCTGATTATAAGTGTGGTGGTCCTGGAGCGGGTCGCCACACCAGAGCCCTGCTCCAGGACCGCCAAACTCGACCGCCTGCCAGATTACGAGTAATCTCATGGTCTGGCGGGCGGTCCTTTGGCATTCCATCGGCGGTGCTGATTAAAAAGGCACTGCAATGGGAACGCCAAATCCCTTTTTTGCACGGCATGGCCTGCAAAGTCCATGCCGTGCAGGAAAGGGGGTGACTACACACAAGGGCACCCCCTTGGCCATGCAGGCACCCCTTGGCCATGAGGCAACAGGGAGGCCTCTTCATTTCCTCACTGCCCCAGTTTTCATGGCGGCCTCACCGCCATGAAAACTGTGGCAGTGAGGAAACTCCTAATATGCTTGACAGTGCTGCAGCTGCACCACCAGCATATTAGGGCCTCTGACTGCCACACCACCGCCGTGGGGTCCAACAGTCTGGCGGTACAGGGACCACCACCACGGGTTCGGCAGACCGATGGACCGCCAAACTTGTAATTAGGCCCTAAGTCTTTTGAACCTTTATGGGGGTTTATATTTCAGTGGAGACTGTCAGACAGGTGTGAGCCCTGGTTACTCCCTTGGCCAGTGTTGTGGGTCATTGAGAAATAGAAACCCTCCTGCTGTGGCAGATCTGTCCCATTGGCAAAGGGCAGTGCAGAGGAGAAAGAACTTGAAAGGAGCTAAAACTCACAACTCAAATTTCAAAGGCCAGACACTAAGGGCCTAATTACGAGTTTGGCAGTCCCTAGGACCGCCAAACTCGTGGTGGAGATGCGGTGGTGGTCGGGGACCACCGCACCAGTGGTCCGACTGCTGTATTACAAGTATGGCGGTCGGACTGTGAAAGAACCGCTGCAGCCGCCAGGGTTCCGCGATCCCTGGCACAGAGGTCTTGAGGTGGCAACATGCTTGGCGGTGCTGCTGCGGCATGATTTTCCTCACTGCAACTCTAACCACAACGGTGAACCCGCATGGGTAAGGTTGACGGTGAGGCCAATGGGATGCATGCAGGGGGGCACATGGGTTGCCTCCCTGTCTGCAAGCACCCCCTTTCCTGCATGGCATGAACTTCACAGTCCATGCTGTGCAGGAACAGGCTTTGACGTTCTCATTGCAGTGCTTTTTTAAAAAAAGGCACAGCTGTGGGAATGCCAAAGGACCGCCCGCCAGACTACGAGGAAACTCGTAATCTGGCGGATGGCTGGCGGCCCTGTTTGGCGGTGTGGAAGCAGGGTAATGGCGAGGCGGCCCGCTCCCACACCGCCAGACTCGCAATCAGGCCCTATATCACAGATGTGTCAGGATTTAGACTATAAAGGGTGGAGAACATGCCCTATACTTTGTTAAATAGAATCATCTCATCAAGACATCAGGAGAGAGAAAATTGCCAAGATGTATTTGCTGCTGGCACCAGGACTGGGAACCAGAGTCTGCCTACCTCCCTGCTGGGTGAGGGGATCTCACCCAGGGAGTCAAGACCACTTACCATGAGCCTAGAGCACAAGCCTTCTTTCTGGCTGCCAATTCCAGAGCGCCCTCTATGAGGAGGAGTTCACATAGGGTTCTGTCTAACTGCTAAGGCCAGAGAGCCCTATCAGGAGGAGATAAGCATCTAGACCCTGTCTGCCTGCCAAGACCAGCAAAGCCCTGCGAGGATGACGACAGTTCCTCAGATACCTCAGCGTTTCTATAGGTCATAAGGACTTCAAGAACGTTGTTTATCTTTTGGACTAATGACCATCCAGCCTTTGACATGGCTGAGATACTTCTCAAATCGCTATGCGATTGAAACCTCTCATGCCCATTAATTCACCTTTTTTGGTTGGGCACTATACATTGCTTGTTGGAAAATGTAAACTGACACCCCACTTGGCATTTGGTTAAGGCACAATATAACTTGAATCTTACTTTTGAATAGCTGTTACTGGAGGAAAGTTCATTATACTTGCCTTCAGACCCTATCCTCTTTTCTGTTCTTTTTCCTTTTTATTTCTCTCAATATGACACTCGGCTTTTCTAAAAAATATTAATAATAAAAAAGCTTAGAAAAATGCTTTTATTGAACAGAATAAGGATGATCAAAAATTGTATTTTGTTTATAAATAATCTTTTGGATTAATTTCTCCACCACGCCTGCCTATACCTATTTTGCCATCTGAATATTCCATTTTGATATGGATTTTTCGAATCACTCAATAGATCTCTGTACTCTTTCCCCCTAGCACACCCAGAAGCCAACTAAATTTGCACCTTTGAATAAGTTACTGATGTTTAAACGTGCGTCTCTCTGCTTACCATCACAATGCCAAAATCCTTTCCGTAAACTAATGTTCCAAAATGACAGGATAATTCTGCCGAAGCTCTTTCTTCAAAGCCATGGACTGTTTTCTTCTCTTTTTTTATTTTTCTGTGATACGTTAGGTGACGTCACTCCAATGTCAACCTTTTGCGACAAGCATGTAAGCTATTTAATTTAACTAGCCTGTACAGCTGTTAGCTGTGTCATTTAAAGCTGATGCCCATTGTATCTATTTTTAAGTGCTGTTTTTCTTTGATTTCTTTATTGTCTCTATTTTGACTGATAAACTAAAGACAATAGAGGCTGAAATATGTTTAATAAACGTGAACTTGACAAATCAGCGATCATACTTTTGGCGCCAAGTATGCACGCAATATGTTTTTTTGTAGCATTATGACCTACCAAAATATTTCCAGACACACTGAACGTGAACTCGAGAGATACTTTATGTGGACGCAGTATGGATTGTTCTCGCGCGTTCTTGTTTCTTCTGTCCCGATTGTGTCAGGGGCAGGGGCGGTTCCTCCATGTGGGTGGAGGAGTGTCGCCTCACTGCTTTCTCACAGTGCGAGAAGCAGAAACATAAAATGTTATAATAAATACCATTTTATGTTTCTGCTTCTTGCACTGCGAGAAAGCAGAAGTGTTTGGTTGGGAGCAGGCGAGTCGGTGGTAGGCCTGGGCAGTAAATTCCGTTCCGCTTGCGGAATTTGGGTAATTTCGCGTTCCGCGGAGAACGCGAAATTGCCAAAAATTCCGCGATCCGCGGCTTCGGGGAATTTTTTGCTTGTTCGCGCTTTCAAAATGCGTGCTCGTGAGATATTTCTCCCCGAGCACGCAAACAGCGTTCGCAAACAGGAAAAAAGCATCGCGAACGGGCGGAACAAGCAATTCCGCGTGTTCGCGGAACTTTTGCGTGCTCGCGGAGATTTATTACCGTTTTGCGGAGCTTTGCGTAGCGCGACTATGCAAATTCCGCCCAACCCTAGTCGGCGGTCCTGCTCTAAGGCAGGGGAGGAGTGGCTTGCCCACTGTTGTGGGCGCTGACTGTTTGGTTGGCCCTCTGGGGCCAACCAAACCAGTCATGCGCACTCTGCCTTTTCTGGAGAAAATAGCCTCCCCATAGACGCCTGGCTGGTCGGCGTCCCGACCGATCACAACGCTGCCATTGCACCATTGTGATTGGCTTAGGGGAGGGGAGGGAGGCTTCTTGCTTTCTGCTTCCTGCCTCCAGGAGAGGAGCAGACATGATGCGGGACCGGGCCGGTGAAAGTAAGTTAATTTTTTTTCTTTTAAATGAAACCTTCCCCCCCTCCCCGCGTGACCCCCCGCCCTGTGCGACCCCTCGGCCCCCCACCCGCGAGTCATGCCGGCCGCGACTGGTCAGGGGCATTACCCCCAGTGCTATCATTACCTGAGGTTAGTTTACTGGATACAACAACCACTGATTTTCTGAACGCTGCTTCTCAGCTGATTGTTTTGGATTTGTATGGTCACCTATTTAGTGGTGCATTAGACAGGTAACAAGGTCCTCATGAGACCATTTGAATTACTTTGGGTCGAAGCATCGACAACCCCCAACAACCACTTGGTTGAACTTTGATTTATTCATATCGGACACACTTATGAAACTCTGGACAGTATTCGAAAGTCTCTCTGCATTTAATACCAACCTTGAGATTTGTGCTAAGTTTTTTTCACATTCTTGTATATATGTATGTTCATCTTTATAAGCACTGCATAGTCTGCCCTTTTTTTTACTGTGCCTACTGCACCTTTAAGTGTATCAGAACAACTATAATTTCTGAGCAACATTTGATTTATTTCTGACTGATGGATTTAATGGAATATAGAATGCACTTTGTGATATCATTCATACACAAGATTCATCCTATTACTGTAAGAAATTGGTTTATTAGTCGTGATGGATGTCGTCTTTCACAAGTAATAGGTCCACAATTCCCTCCTTACTGGGATCCGAGTACCCCATTCTGGCACTTGACTCTCTCAGGGTAGCGAAGCAGAGCAGTCCAAGGCCTACTCAGGGGCGGTGGTGTGGACTAGTAATTCTCTGGCATGCTACAACATTGCTAAATAAATTATTGTCCAGTAAGTGCTTTTCCTTTGAAAAAGGAAATGTACATTTATTACACACACCACTGATTACTATGCATTAAATTAGAAATATATACAGCACATAGCTGGAAATACCTTTGGTGACACCCTCATATCAAATTTCAGCCCTAGTGGGTCCTGAAGCCCACAATCACAATACCATTTCACCTATATCAGAATCAAAATCACAATCCAGAGGGGTGTTATTATATATGGCAGGCCTATTGGCTTTGTCAAGGGGTCATAACATCAATATAGATCAGGCAAGCCTATTGGCCTTGACAAGGGGTGTTAGAAATGGGATTCCCGGTTGGATGAAGTTTGCACCCAGGCAGGAACCACCATTCTAGTCAGGGTGAGCTAGAGACACAATAAGATATACTGTGCTTGCCCTCTGGTAGCTTGGCACAGAGCAGTCGGGCTTATCTACAAAGGCAATGTGTAAAGCATTTGTGCAACACACAGTAACACAATGAAAATATCGCAAAAATACTCCACACAGGTTTAAAAATATAGAATATATTTTTATGAATAAACGAGATCAAAACGGCAAAAATCAAATAAGTAGAATAGAAGTTATGAATTTGTTAAGACTATACCAAAAAAAATGTTTAAAAGTCAATTAAAGGTTGCACTAGACCGGGGTAAATCAAAAGTTCAGGCCGACCGCGACGGAGTATAGGTTTGATACAGTTCTAAATAGGTGTCGCTGAAGTTTTACCTTCTCAAATTGAGCTAAGAACCCCATTTGCGGGGAGACAGTCGCCGGGAGAGAGTAGAGTGTCGCTAGCGATGATCTTGCAGGTGCAAAGAGTCGGCTGGGTGTCGCCGACGGCAGATAAGGCCTCACGATCACAGGCGGCGATGCTTGCTGTGCAAAGAGACAATGTTGCAGTGGCTCGGGCTGATCCTTTGAGCGGACAGCACATTCCCAGTGCAAATGGGCCCGTTCTTGATCGCAAAGAGCCCAAAAGCTTGATTTCAGGGGCCCAGGAGCTGTAGGTGAGGAGGTTGCAGAACCCACTTCTGAGGCCCAGAGCTTGGAGGGGGCACTTCAGGCAAGGGTCCAGCAGCACCAGCAGAATTGTAGGAAGTCTTTTATGTCACTGAGACTTCAGAAAACAGGAGGCAAGCCAGTAAGTGGAGGGCAGGCAGAGTCCAGCTCTCCTTCCAGCAGAGTCAGGAAGCAACAGGCAGAAGGGCAACAAGCAGAAAAGCAGTCCTTCCAGAAAAGCAGTTCAGTTGAGTCCTTTAAGCAGCTCAGAAGCCCTTCTGACAGAGGTTCAATTCAAGATCCAGAATGTCTGATTTTAGGGGGTCAGACACCCAGTACTTATACACACAAGTGCCTTTGATTTAGGGGGTGATTTCAAAGAAACTCTCTGAAGTGCACAAGGATCCCTTCCAATCCAGTCCTTTCTGCCAGGCTGCCCCTGAGGGTAAATCAGTGCTTTGTTTGAGGACAGGACACAGCCTATTTAGATGTAAGCGTGAGCCACCTCTCCCCCTTCCTGCCCAGGAAGGCTGTCAGAATGCTGATGAATGCAGATGAGTGCTCAGTCACACCCAGCCCTTCCTGTGTTTGTGGCTGTCTAGAGGGAATGCATAAAGCGTAGCTGTCACCCAGTCCAGAACTGTATTGGAGACAGGCTGTCAGGCACAAAGAACAGTGAGTACAAAGAAATGTCAACTTTCTAAAGGTGCCATTTTTAAAACAGTAATGTTAAATCCAACTTCACCAGTAAGAAGTATTTATCATTACCATTCCAAACGTATCAAACATGAAAAAGATACTGCTCTCTGATCAGGAATTGCAGTTTAAAAGTATATTAAGGAATTCCTGATGCTGGCCTATAAGAGGGGTAGGCCTCACAGTAGTTAAAAAACAAAATAGGCTGTGTGTCACTACAAGGACATGAAAAATACAAAGGCACATGTCCTACCTTTTACTTACATAGCACCCTGCCCTTAGGGTTACTTAGGGCCTACCTTAAGGGTGACTTATATGTAATATACGGGAAGTTTAGGGCTTGGCAAATAGTTTTAAATGCCAAGTCGAAGTGGCAGTAAACTGCATACACAGGCACTACATTGGCAGGCCTGAGAAATGTTTGAAAGGCTACTTCTGTGGGTGACACAATCAGTGCTGCAGCCCACTAGTACCATTTGAAGTACAGGCCCTGGGCATATGGTATACCACTTTATAAGGGACGTACCAGTACAACAAATATGCCAATCAAGTATACACCAATGGCAACATGTTTAAGGGAGAAGCACATGACTTTAGCACTGGTTGGCAGTGGTAAAGTGCTCAGAGTCCTAAGGCCAACAAAAAGAATCTGCAAAAGTTGGAGGCAAAAGGCAATCGGTTGGGGAAAAGACTACCCTAAGGATGACAGGTCTAACAAGGGGTCTGCCCCTTAATAAAAAACAATAACGTTAGGATTTACCACTAATAGAATCAAACATCATATGAATTCAATATTAATGTAAGCATCGTAACATCAACAATCATTGCCCCTAAATTTGTAAAATAAAGCATTTCATTTCAAACAAAAACCTGTGGACCACTATGTCTCTTTTACATTCCTCAAGCCATATAATGCAGCCACAGGACCAACCCCTAGCAATCCCTGCACTCCAGAGCCCAAGAGCAAAAGCTCCAGCTCAGTGTGCGCTTTGGAAATGAATGAAACCTCTCCCAGGGTCACCTTTACTAGGGCCCAGGAGACTTAGGGTCAGTTTAATACACAATCCTGGAGGGCTGCTGCACTCTCTGTAGCCCCCCACAGCACTTTAGTAATATGTTGGTAGTGCTTCTGCCATCATGGGGCCACCACAAGAAGCAAACTGTATATAAAATAGATCGTGCAGGGCATTTTGGATCCGCTTTTTGAATATTTGATGAGCGCATTCCTTGGCTCTTGCCACCTCGAGAGACATGTTTATTCCTTTTTCTTTTACTATATCTTCAGAGTGCCCTTGTCTCTTCCCCCCTAGTGGAACAAATTGTTGAGGGTCACTGGGGAGGCCCAAGGCCCCCACCAGAATAGCCACCTTCTCTGCACCTCCCAGGATAGGCATGGGAGCCAGCAGTCTCCTCTTCTGCCCCCACTGAGTGGGAGCATCCTTAGTCCTTGGCTCCTGCCCATGGCAGGAGCAATACTGAGTCCCTTCCGGCAAGGTCCACAGGCAGGGAGGAAATTGGTCAGTATGACCATCCCTACCAGACTTGAGCACGGGGCAGGCAGTGGGCCCAGCCTTAGGTTGGGCATCTCACATCTTTATCTCTGTTTTCTATGTCTTGGAGATGAGGACCCACTCGTCAGATCCAGGCATTCTTTTGCGCATGCCCGCAGGGAAATAGGGTCCCCAGGGGCAATCGGGATTCAAGGGAAGTGGGCGCAATACACATCTGATCCCCGGAAATAAAATGTAAATTCTGTGCTTACCACTAAGCCTTGGCCCACCCCATGAAGAGTTTAGAAACATTTCTCGATTGTTTCCTGGGGGTCAAAGGTTAAGCATTTCCAGTACCATAACTCGGTCCCTGTTGGCCCGATTTCATGGTTCATTGGATCATGTTGCTCCTGGTGCAGCATTTGCAAGAGCCCTCCTGGCCTCTAAAGTGGTGCACTTTGCTGGGAGCTGAACTTAGTGGCTCACTTCACCAGTTTTCTCTTCTCTTAGTGCTCCTCTCCTGATGATGGGGCATATTGCGCAGCCCCTCCACAATAAGCTACCAGAGCACCCTTCTGATTGCATTGCCAGGCCCCATAGCCTCCTGACTGTCTTGCAGAGCACTTGGCTTGCAATGGAGTCCAGGTGTGCCCCCAACTGGTCCTGAGGGATCACAAGGGGCCAGTGCCACTGGCCCTGGAGAGATCCATTTAGTCTTGGGGGTTAGCTGGAGGCAAAGTCCGTTGTCCATCTTTGCAGGGCATCAGGTGGCTTCTCTTTTCAGCTGGCAATTCTTCCTCTGTCATCACCACCCAGGTCTAGGAACTTCTTCCCTGTCTCTCCCTTGTGCCAGGGTTTATAAGTAGGGGTTGAAATTTCTAGATGCCAGGCACCTCGGCCAATATTAGTCAGCCACATCATCCCTCCAACCCTGTCCCAACCCTCCAACACAGCATTCTAGGACAATCCAATTTGGCGGCGTCAAGTTTTATCTTTGAAGAGCTCCTCTGAGGGTTTCAGCTCCATCTCCAGCTGACATCACTGCCAGATTCCTTCCCACCAAAACGTCAAATGCGAGACCCTCCTGTGTTAGCACCAGATGTCTGGGCTTCCTCCTTTGTTCAGTGGGCCTGGGCTGTCCCAATCCAGGTGCAGTGTGACAAGCTTAGTATTTGATGCAGATTTCCCCCATGCCCATCCCTCATGAGCAAATTGGGTCAATCACTGATAATTGCTCCTTTTGTGTGGGGAGGCCATTGTTCCCTCTGCTGGGAGCAGAGTAATTAACTTGGCCTAGCAGGTGGGACAAAGGTCTGGAATCTGATTATGAGCTGAGCCAGAGAAATATGACAATTCTTAACATCCCATAAAATTTATATATTAACCCTGGACGTAAAACTCCGCTCCGCTCGCGGAGTTTGCGGATTTTCGGCAACTCTGCGTTCCGCGTAGAACGCGGAGTTGCCGGAAAACTCTGCAATGGTTTTTTTTGTGTACACGCGCCCAAAATGCGTTTTCGCGTGTGCGGAAGCAACTTACCGGGTGCCTGCGATCGCCAACGAGATTTCCCATCCGTTTGCAAGTGCCACAAGATTTGGTAGCCGGACGCACGGTCCCGCGAGATTGTGCGATCGCGAACACGTCATTCGGGCGCGCCATCGGACTTCTGGTGGAAGTTTTGTGAAGAACGCAATCCCGAACACGCAGAATCTGCAATCTAGCGAAGGTTCTTTCCCGAGCAGCATCAAAACCTTCTCAAACTGACGATTTGGATTAAAAAAACTCCTCAGATTGACATTTGGCTGTACTTTTTTGTGCAAGGGGTCCTTTTTCTTTTCTTACTTTTTTTTTGAAGAGTAAGGAAGTGCCCCATAGACTCCAACTTCCTGTTCCTGTCCAGCAGGCTCCTCCCAGTGCTTTGTCCATCTCCTGTTCACTTTTCATTTGGATTTGGAGCTGGAAGGATCACTCTTTGTGTCTGCTGCATCATATATCATTGGATTTGAAGACTTTTGAATTTGAGATTTCACAAGTAAGTTGGAAAATTGGTGTTGTTTGTTTGATTGGGGCATTGCACCTACATTTTTGTTGTACTTTTCATCGTTTTTTGAAATTTATTGTGGTGGGTGGCCTGTAGTTTCAGTAGGGGCCTAGTTGTTTCTTTGTGAGTAATTTTTCTTCTTTTATAAAGAAAACATGTTGCACAGTTCACTACATTTTCTCCAACTTTTGAAATCAATTTGCAATGTTAATTTAATTCACTAGCCCAGTAGTCTGCCAATAGGACTTTCAGCCAGTAGGCCCAGAGCTACTCATGGGTGCATGAAACAACTGTTTCTGTGGTTTCTGTTGAATTTAAACATCATTTAGGGCATGGATGGCATTGGATTGAAATGCAAAATGTTTTCTTTTTGGTATTTCACTTTTTTTCATGTGTGTTAAATAAATGCCTTTGTTGGATTTGTGTGGTTGTTATGTAACTTGCAAACCTTTTTTAGCCCTGTGGATTTTCGTTTTGGCATTGTTGCATTAAAGCTGTGTTGTTTGGCATGCCTCCTTTGTCTGGCCAGTGTGTGAGTGTGTTTGTAATAGTGGGCCAGCATTTGCCTTGGCTAAGCCTCCCCGTGTGGCCAGGGGCCATTTTGTAAAGTCTGTGTCCATATAGGCCTGCTTGAGTTCATTGTTTTCCAGGCCTCCTGCTTGTTGTGAGTGACCAGGTGGCTGGTGCCCATTTTGTGGTGGTAGTTAGTGTGCTTTTGCCATTGGCCTGCATGTCTTTCCTTTGTTCCTCTTGGCTTACAGCTTCTTGTTGTGGTAGACTGGCCATGTGGCTGTCAGCCATTTTGTGAAGGCAGCCAGTGTGCTTTTGCCATAGGCCTGCATTGTCTGTCTTCCCTTTCTTGTTGTTGTGGCCTGTCCATGTGGCTGGTGGCCATTTTGTGAAGGGGTAGCCAGTGTGCTTTTGCCATAGGCCTGCATTGTCTGTCTTCCCTTTCTTGTTGTTGTGGCCTGGCCATGTGGCTGGCGGCCATTTTGTGAAGACAGCCAGTGTACTGTTGCCATAGGCCTGCATTGTCTGTCTTCCCTTTCTAGTTGTTGACTGGCCATGTGGCTGGCAGCTATTTTGTGAAGGGACAGCCAGTGTGCTTCTACATTAGGCCTGCAAGCCTTCTTTGTGGTGGCCATGCCTTGTTGTTGTTTTGCACTCAATTGTTTCTTCTTTTAACCAAGAAAAAATGCAGTACAGTTCACTACATTTTCTAATACATTTTCAATAATATTGATTTGAATTGATTGGTGTCTGTTGAATTTAAACATCATTTAGGACATGGATGGCATTGGATTGAATTGCAAAATGTGTTTTTTTGGGGTATTTCACTTTTTTCGTGTGTGTTAAATAAATGCCTTTGTTGGCTGTGTGTGGTGTGGTTGTTGTGTAACTTGCAAACCTATTTTAGCCCTGTGGATTTTCGTTTTGGCATTGCTGCATCAAAGCTGTGTTGTTTAGCATACCTCCCTTGTCTGGCCAGTGTGTGAGTGTGTTTGTAATAGTGGGCCAGCATTTGCCTTGGCTGAGCCTCCCCGTGTGGCCATGGGCCATTTTGTAAAGTCTGTGTCCATCCATATAGGCCTGCTTGACTTCATTGTTTTCCAGGCCTCCTGCTTGTTGTGAGTGACCATGTGGCTGGCGGCCATTTTGTGGTGGTAGTTAGTGTGCTTTTGCCACAGGCCTGCAGGTCTTTCCTTTGTTCCTCTTGGCTTACTGCTTCCATCCATTGTCAGCAGCAGCTCCCTGAATGCTGCATCCCACGTGATGCACAATGCCAAACCAGCTCCATTACATTTGTATTTTTGTTGTTGTTCTTCTTCTTTCCTATCCTTGCTGAGTGTACAGTACACCATGAAAGCCCTTGTTGTCAAAGGCTCACAAATGGCTACACTGTATTGTTATGTTTTTTTAATAACTGAGGTAATAAATGTAATAATATTAATAACACTAACAAGTGTGACCACACACTAAGTTATATATTATATTTGTTTGTTTGTACTAGTAGTAATTGAACCACAACACTGAATGCCACGTTTCACTGATGTTCTTCTTGCTTCTTTGCTTTTAGGTGCACAAAAGAGGAGGAGACAACATCACCCATTGCACTGCGCACGACGTCACGTCACGTGACATTTGACCACAGACATCTCTTCAACTTGTGCCACTGCGTGCTGCTGACATCTTGAAGATGGCGCCAAAGAAAGGTACCAGGTCCAGTACCAAGAAAGTTGCCAGTGAGAAGAAGGCATTGCCACTTACCAAGACCGGTATGTCGCCCAAGACCATTTTTGAGAAACCAAAAATCGCGCCTGCAGCAGCGGCGTCCAGGGAGCAAGCTGGGAGCAGCACCCCCGCATCAGTGGACCCACCCCACCAACCTAGGCCCAAGCCCATGTCTGTCGCAGAGGCAGCCAGTCTAATCACGAGTCCAACGCCGATGAGCAGTGATGTTGAAATTTACTTATCACAAAGTAGTACCCAATAAATTTAGGAAACTCAGATAAGTGAGCAACAACAGCCAAAACCACCGCCTCCAATAGTAGTTGTTCCTCCCGAAGTAGGGGCAGTTCAGGAGATTGAGCTTCCTGCAGAGGAAGAAGAAGAGCAAGCCACTCTTTCAGAAGATCCATTGTCTTCCAGATCCCCAGCAAGGAAAAGGAGGGTTAGTCCATCTACTTCTTCTGCAAGCCCCCCTTCTGATGATCTAGATGCCACTTGGAAGCCACCTCAGTCTGAGAGTGAGACAAGCCATGAGACAAGGCTAGGGAAAAGGAAGGTTCCAGAAAGCCTTAAAGTTATGGAGGCCGATGTAGAAGAGGAGTATGATGACGAGCCAGTCATCATGGACATAAGTCCCGGCCTAGGGTAGACTGACATTGCCCCATCCCAAATTGCTGTGAGGGATGTGGCACGGGTACCACCAACACAGATAATACCACCAACACCACCTCCAGCTTCCATATTTCACCGGCAGTGACCTACATCCACCACAACCACCTCAGTAGAAGTAGGTACTGGAGGGAGTAAAATGTCACGCCCACCTACCAGTTCATCCGACATTGCAAGTGGCACCAGCAGCACCAGAAAATTGACCTCTCCAGGTTGGGACTTTTTTCAGTTAGTAAGACGGAGGTGAACATTGCTATATACTCCATTTGTGGACAAGGTGTTAGTCGGGGTAAGCTTGGTACAAACTATGGTACCGGAGGCCAAACAACCCATCTGAGAAAACACCACTTGATCCAGTGGGAGGTGCACCATAGCGGCCAAAAAACTGCACCCATTGTTGTTGGAGGGGATGAAGAAGTAGAAGATCCGATCACAGTGGGAGGTGAACAAGAGGGAGACATTTTCTCTAGTACACAAAGCAGCCCTGTCCCCACCAGTGCAGTGGTACCGCCCACATCCTCATCAGCAACATAGCATTGGCACAGGAGTCAGGCTGAGACACCAAGGGGTCCAAGGCAAGAGAGTACCGCAATGAAAAAACATGCATTGAGCCTAACATCTGGTGTCAAGAAGTCACCTGCATCAGTGGCACCAGAAAAGAAAAAAATCCAGGCTACCATTATCAGCATGTTTAGGTCTGAGGGACAGTACGAACGCAACCACCCAATGGAACGTTTATACAATGCAAAGCTGGCTAAAATGTTAGCGCTGGACCTCCTCCATTTTTCTTTTGTGGAAGGGGTGGGTTTTCTTGAATTTGTGGCAGCCATTTGCCCGAAATGTAAGGTTCCCAGCTGGTCCTATCGCCAGAGTTGCTGTTCCAGCACTACATCATGACGTGCTTGAATTGCTTGGACAAGCTTTGCAGCATTGTCCTATTCACACTATCCACCTGACAACAGACATGTGGACCAGTTGCCAAGCCACTGATTACATGTGCATCACTGCACACTGGACCTCTTTTGTGGGGGTGAGAGAAAAGATATCTGCAGCAGGTGTTGTTGACACTGTTGAGATTTGTAATGCCGCTCGGAAACATGCAACTGTGGCCATGTTCGCCATGGAGAAATCTCATACTGCTGCCAACATTTTGGAAGACTTTGACAGCAAGGTCTTTGAATGGCTGCAGCCAAGGGGGCTTAACATTGGTTTTGTTGCCACATGAACAATGGCAGTAATAGTTAAGGCCATGGCCGATGGTGGCTATTTCAGGGTCATGTGTTTGGCGCACTGCATTAACATCATTGTTCAAGACTTTCTGAAAAAAGAAGACCAAGTCAGCAACTTACTGACCACCTGCAGAAGAATCTGCACACATTTCAGAAATTCTTTTAAAGCCCGGAAGCAGCTGAGGATCATTCAACATGATAATAGAATGCCAGTTAAAGCACTCATCCAGGAGGTGCCAACACGTTGGAACTCAACTTATTTCATGCTTGACCATCTGTTTGAGCAGTACAGACCAATCAATGAATATGTCATGCAAAGAGGGGATGCTACTGTGAAAGGCATGATCATTGAGATGGACCAATGGGGCCTAGTTAAATGCCTGACAGAGATACTACTTCCTTTCGAGGTCTTCACACGTGAAGTCAGCAAGAAGGACTGTACTATGGGCCAAGCTATCCCATTGTTGCACATGCTACAGGAACAGCTGAAGGGGGTGTCTGCAATGTACGCAGGTGTGGAGGAAAAAAAGAAGCATATGAGTTGGTGGAGAGCTTAACCCTTCGCTTATCTGAAAATACAAGGGTGCAAAGAGGCATTGTGTCATCCAACCATTACATTTGTGCCACAATTCTGGATCCACAGTACAAACCATTACTGCACACTTTCATTCCTTTTTCAGATGGGGATGTTGCCAACTACAAAACTGGGATAGCTGTGGAAGCCAGTCATCTAGAAAAAGAATTCGAGGCCCGCTACTCCAGAGCACAACACGTACTGCAGGGCAGCCGGCTTCAAGTTCAACTTCAAAGCCTGAGGGCAGTGCGGTTGGCTCACAGCAGTCAAAACCACCAACAACACCAAGAACAACAACAACAAGAACAGGAGCATCAGCCCCAAAATTTGCACAGGAATGGTTTCTACAGCAAGGGCATAAGTCCAGTGCTGAGGCAAAGGCAAAAGATGCCGAGCAGAGCGTAGCACCATTGAGCAGATGGTCCAGGCCTATCTGGATGACCCAACAGAGGTCTACTTTGATCAAAACCCCTTGCTGTATTGGTATGGGAAAAGGTGCCAATGGCCACACCAGTCTGGCAATAAACTATCTGGCTTGCCCTATCGCAAGTGTCTCTTCTGAGTGTGTTTTCAGTGCTGCTGGTGCCATTCTGACAGTGAGAAGGACCAGTCTCTCGCCCCAAAACGTAGAGAGGTTAACCATGATCAAAATGAATCAGCACTTTATACCACTGGATTACAACATACCTGAAGTAGCACAGCAGGAAAATGATGACGGCGACTCAGGTCATGGAAGTAGTGTGTTAGGTGACCTACTTCTGGGCGAACCACCAAAGTTTGAGGACAAGCTCTACTTCCCTGACAACTAGGCTTTCGAGTTGACTCAAGTTACTTTCTTTCTTCCTTTTTGAAGCCCCCCAAAAAAAAACATATAGCTGAGGAACATCATTTACTTTATTATTTGTGTGTGTCATTGTATTTCTGGTTCACAAATCCATCCCGACCATCTTACTCTTTTATTGCTGAATTGGAGTTGCAAATGCAGTCAGTGAAGAAGTAACTACTAGTCCACTCCTGACTACTCTCCCTAAAGCCATTTCTCTCACGCCAGACATTTGATGGATAATACAACAAATGTGAAATGTGTGCCTGCCTCCAAACCTGGGCCCTGACTACATACATCCTTTCCGAGCCTAGAGGGACTGCACCCAGAGGAAAAGGTAAATGATGGCATGCATTGCACGCTGAGTGATTGTTGTTTGTTGTGCATGATGTCTACTATTCTGAATCTACACACAAAAAAGTGACTCAAGTCAATCTTTCCCTTCTTGTTGTTCAATAACAAAATTGTACTACTGCAGGCCGTTCCACTGCATTTTTGAGTCAGGACGAGTCTGGAGTCTGGAGGACTCACTCGGGAGTCAGGACACTGTTGGTACAGAGCTGGATACCATACCATACTCGCAATCAGAGTCAAGAGGATCAGAGATGATTGATGGAACGAATAAGTCAGGGCGTGAAGTAGCCTAAAGGTAAACAACAACACCAGACCAGACCTACATGTCTGTGTAGTCGTGGTGGTGTGAATGACAGTGGTGCATTGATTTTTTTACTTAATTTGGAAAATGCTATGTTGCTGTGTTTGTGTGTGTGCTCAGTGCTACTGCTGTCTAGCTCAAATTTGGAGCTAAGTGGAGGTTGGGTGGGGGGCCTGCTCCTGTTGTTGGAGGTAACTAACTGCCGGAAACAGACATGATTTAGCCATGCCACCTCTGAAAGTCTTCTTGTTGCACTCCTCCTTAATTATGCAGTTTTACTTTTCACCTTGATTTTTCAATATCTTTTTTGTTTTTCCATCTACAGGCCCTTTACCCTGCGCCATACTGGGAAAAACAACTCACACTTACCTTACCAAACCGCATCCGCCAGGCACCCAAAATTGACGGACGGACAGTCCAAGGAAGGACCAAGAGGAATGCGAGATGCAACTCCAAATTTGGCATAAATATAATACAGTAACAGTATCTTCTTCATTTGATTCATTAATTTTTTTTCTCTTCAATCATTACGGCTGTGTGAGTTGTTTGTTTGCTTATATTTTACTCCTACAGATATTTTATCTTTATTTGCTATCTTTCAAAGGAAGCCCTGTACAACAGAACATAATGTATGTATGTAACTTGGGTGTCTCTTGGGGCAGACAGGCAATTGCATAGTTAACATACTGCCCTGCACGAGTCTAGTACTACTCCTCATCATGCATGCATTTCATTTTTCGCCCTCAACCAATTTTGTGATGGTCAGCTGCCAAGATGAATGTGTTGTCCATGTATAGTGTTTGTCTTTGTCAAACCTTTCCCTCAAATCCCCCTTCCCAAACATTCATCAAACCCTAACCCTCTTCCCCCGGGCTGTGTGATTTATATTGAGGTGTGACTAAATTAAATTTACACCAATAATTGATCACACACATGCTGGGGCGGATGTGGTGAAAGCAACACTAACTCAAGGCAGGGCGAGGATCTACTTCTGCTCTAAATATATATATATATATATATATATATATGTATACATATATCCCACACATATAGATTTGATTGCCCACCTATGCTCAGTATTCGCTATTCAATTTTTTCTCCAGGGGAACATAATCATTAATTGCCGGCATCAATTCATCATCCTTCCATCACTAAAAGTTACGCTTGTCCACTTCATAGGTCGAGTCAACTTCAGTTTGTAACTTATACCAGGCTATCCCTGCCACCATTATGTTTTATTTTACATAAGCATTGCTTATCATCATCATGGTTTCTTGTTTGGCAGTCTTCTTCTTGTATACTGTACTTCTACTCCTTGTTCCCTAGTCTCCCTCAGGTGACTGACTGTCTCATTTTCTTTTTTTGCAAATGCTACTGTCTACTACTGCTACCACCACCCACCATGGCACCTTGGGAAACCAAACCAGGCAGCCATTGCTTCGCCTAAACATCAATCACAGGTAAGAGAAGAAGTGTGGGGGAGGCAATAATGTATATCCTATGGAAATTAATTAATTCACACATCTACTTCCTTCTGAGTAGATAGGGGTTTTAGTTGCAGAATGCATAGACTAGGAGGAGAGACTGACAGTAATAGGACAAGTGAGGGTACCGCATCTATCTGTTGGTGTGTTACACTATCAGCAGATTTCAAAAACTGGTTACGGCCCTGCAGCAAAGGAGGAAACAAGGTGAAGTAGAAGAGTAACCCCCCCAGAAAAGATTTACATCATATGTATTGTAAAACTATAAATAATGTATTACCCTAACAAATAAACTAAAAGAAACCCACAACACATGATCCACCCCTCTCCCTAACCCCAACCAATGTCCAGTAAATGTCCATGTCCACTCCAAATGTCCATAAAAAAAAGAACAATACCCAAATTTTCCCCAACTCCCAACATCCCACCCACCCAAAAAAAGATTTTGGACCCCCTCCATCCTGGCCTCTAGGCACGCCATCCGGAGGAGCATGCGGCGACGAAAGTTCCTGCAGGAACAACAGGGGTGGGCAGCAATGGTTGAGGATGAGTTGCAGTGGGCGGCTGCCAGAACATGGCGCCGTACCACCGGAGGCATGGGGAGGCCTGGCTGGGGCCTGGGGCAGTGGAGGAAGCTGCAGCTTCTGCCTCCTCCTCCTCCTCCGCCAGGAAAACCAGCCAGTGATATTCAGCCCGGATGGCCTCCAGCTTCCGCTGCCATATCCTGGCTGCTGTAAGGAACCTGCACGCTACCTCTAGCTTCGCACTCTGTGTAATTTTCCAACATCCTCAGGGATTCCTACTGAACCATATTGCAGTATGCATGAAGGGAACTTAGATATTATACATTCTGCCCACTGCATCATGTTGTAGAAAGTATATTGTATTTATATTTCAGGAAACCTGGTGTCTTCATGTGTATTTTGCATTTAGCAGTGATTGTTTATTTACTAGTACCAACGCTCTGAGAAAGACAAGCGTTGGCTTTTGTTTATCATTGCCAAGGAAACCAGACTCTTCAACACTCGGCACGTTCCCGATACGCGCATAGCAACGCGGCCGGCAACGCCCTGTTATTGTCTATAAATAGCCACGCCCCTAGCACTCCGTGCTTGACTTTATTTCTCTGCACGGAACAGGCGCCCGCATCTAGGACTCCTCGTGTGCATCGGAACCTTCGCAGAGAGCCGGCTCCAACGAAAGACAGCAGGACATTCTTTTGAACATTGCCAGCTAAGTGTTTCATTGCATGGCAATGTGAAATAGTTTTAGTCTGATGGTTTTCAGGACATTCCTTTTGATTTATCAGCCACGCGCTTGGGGTTTAAGACAATGTGTGATTGTCTTCGTTAGTTATGTTTTGGGGCATATGCGCATGAGAAGAATAAGCGCATTTATTATTTTATGGCAATATCTTTGAAGTGATTGTAGATTCTGCATTTCAAGAGCAAGTGAAGGTGAGATCAGTTGTATATGTACCAAATACGATACACTTTAAAAAGAACGCTACCTTGCGACTGTATGACACTTACATCTCCTTCTTGTTTTATGTATAGCTCATTGATTGATGTTTAAGCATACATTACCTAAATTTCCCAGAGATGTGAGGCTCCTTATTCAGACATAGATTCCCTTCCACAATAACTTGTGCTACGCCTTGTATCATAACAGGTGATTATTGCAATAGTGATGTATGTGTGTTAATGTAGATATTATTTGCCTGTAATCATTACTTAGCTAATTCACAGGTTTCCTTCATTAGGTAGAAAGACAAAGGAAGTTCTGCAAGTAAGAACTAGAATCCCGGCTGGTCCAGGTGGCAGAACGCAGCTGTCTTTTTCTCTTTATCTGTGTCTTTCATCCAAATCCCCTTCCCTCTCAGGATATCTGCCAGGGCTCCTGTTTGTCTCAGTAGCGCTGAGAGATATTCAAGGAGGGTTGGGGTACTGTCATCGCCCCTGCGGACTGCCTGGTTTTCAGGTGAGTGGTTGGACACCATTATCTAACAGCTGCTAACTCCTGCCTGTTGGGTTGGGAAGGAGTAGCTATAGCAAGAGAGAAAAAAGACAATTGTAACCAATACTCTTAGCAAAGCAGTAACACAACATTATACACATAAAATTATAGTGGCACAGTAGCACTAGCAGTACATAACATTTGTGGTATCCTCACTTCCTCAGCCTCTAAGATTTGGATGTGATGATGATTAAACTTTCAGGCATTAGGCACTATGGAGTAGACAAGTATTCTTCTTCTCTCTCTTGTTTAGCTCAATTAATCTTGTAGGCATACCAGCTCAGTCAGCTTGTGCCCTAGACAGACATACTTGTGTCTCAGACTCACGTTACTTTACCACTGTCTGCAGGTGGGGCAGCTGTAAATACACAATTATCTATTTTTCCATTGTGGCATACTCTGTTAAATCAATGGAAGATGCTCAATTTCACTTTCACCCTGACTACTACAACAAGGCACATGATATGCTTAATGTGAATGATGATATACGTCACGACGTCACGTCACGTGATGATGACATGACATACTACTATTGTTTGATTGTAAGTTAACCATGCAGCCAATAGGCCACCCATGGCTGACACGGTCGAAATGACATGGGTAGGGAGCAGGAGTGGGCATCGGAGTCGGAGGGAAGCGATTGATGATGGGTGGGTATATAGTCATACACAATATATATGTTGTGCTTGCAAACTGCTGTCAAGGGAGTATTCCATTCTGAAATACAACCTCAAACCTTTGAATCAAAAACCTTGAAAAAAACCAGTCCTTGTTTATTCTTCCCAGGGTTTTTTTTATTTATCATTGCATTGCTCTTCTAGCAATAATTTATTCTTCACCCTTGGCTTTGCTACTCTGCTACTCCTTTTCTTTCTACATTCTCTTCATCCAGTCTGACTCTTCACCTACTATGATACCATCCAGGCATCCATCCATCCATCCAAACATGGCTATCATTCTCAATCTCAACAAACCTTTCACCAACAGCATACATTTGTCATTTAACCACCACCCATTTGTCCTTGCTTGCTTTTGAGTTTGACCCATCAACCCCCCGGAGGATTCCTTTAACCCATACAGTTTCACCCACCCAGGCAGACATCCTTTCTTTCACCTTTCACCCATCTTTCAATCACCCATGCATCCTATCAGCCACCTATATGTATCCCGGGGCCCCTTCCTTCACCCACGCATCCTTCTCTGCCAGTCATATATTACATGTCGTCTGACTCTTTGTCTTTGTCATAAAACTTTCTCTGCTGAGTTGAAGATAGAATAGAATAGGCCATTAGTTACTCAACTCCCACTAATGTTAAGTAAAGGGTGTCTTCTCCAACTGTTCACAACAACTTAGTCTCAGGAGCAGTACAGTGTACTGAGTGTACACCCTTGCAGCGAGTGTATTCATCATTCACAATAAGAAAGGAATATGACTTACCACAGCCTGCCACTGCTTCTGGCTCACCCACTGCAGCTGCGGCATCCGCTCCATGCTGCCTGCCCCGGCACGGGTGGTCGCTACGCCTGGAAAAATATTTCACATTTTTTAGATGCCATATACGCCTCTCCTATTTATTTTTTTCATTAGCAAGTTTGAAAATACATAATAATACATACACCACACACGTCACTATCTACAATTCGGGTACTAGAGTAGACTAGACAGTATGTCCTATCAAAAATAACAAAATATCCGGTTGGGCATATTGTTGGTGGCTATTTTTGAAAAGCCTCTCAAGAAGAGGACAACCCAAAGGACTGGACTCAGTGGCTAGAGCTATTGGTGCATAAGATTTTTTTTTAAGAAGAAAAAGAGTGGCCAACTGGGCGGACAATCGGATATGAGGTCTCTCTTGGTTGGAAAATAATGGTGCCGTCCTCCTCCTCATACTTCCTTCCAGCCATGGTGCACGGTAATCAGTTGTTCAGTGTTCACCATCAACTGCTGCTAATAAAAAAAAGTACTTGGCCTAGATGAGAAAAAGTAAAATACACCACTCTGGGGTGTGCAACGTGAGTGACCATCATAAAATGTTAGTAGGTAATGGAGCAATAACAAGAATTTAGAAACCGATAGATCGAAGAGGATTTGGGAAAAATTTAAATTAGGAAATGGAAATAATAGAGCTGTAAAAGTTAGGGAAATATATATTAATATAACAACAGGAGGACTTACTGGGGCCAGCAGAGCCATCTGCTTCTGAGGCCGCTTCCTGCCCCTGGGAGGCCCCTCCGACTCCCGCACCCGCCTCAGCAGACCCAGTCTTCTTCTTGTTCTTGCCCCTGGATGCTGATCATGTAAGACATAATTAAAAAGACAAAAAATGATTGGTGTTAAATAAATAAATATTAAATAATCGCTCCAAAAAGATTTTTAGACAGGAAACAGCAATTGCAATAACATTTACCTATCCTAAATCAGATCGACTATTAGTCGACTAGTATCACGGTCTCGGACCGTCCTATCTTTATTCTTCCACAGTTCCATTCCGATTCCTGAATCCTAAACTTACCTAGCCCACCTATTCCAAAGACTTTGGAATGAATTGCAAAAAAATTATATTTGCTTCTAAGTTCCGATCTCATTTGCAATCATCTCTCAGTCTCAACCCCCTTTGACGGGCCATGCATATTGCGTACACCAAATTGGTTGTTTGCTATTCACTCACTTTACGAACAACAAAAGGTTCTACTAGGATTGAAGTCAAATGGGAGGACACATCACGCAGGCCGCTAAATTACCAAATAATACTAAGTAACTAACTAACTAACTACTACCACTATCTTAGTGACAGGACAGCCTGACAGGGCAAAGGAAAGCACTGGAGTCTTTCTCATCTGCATTACCTAACTTAAATTCTCCAACCTCTCTTACATAACCAGCCCAAGCGAGCACAAAGTTGCAAACAAGTACGATTAGTAGCGCCGAGCACCTGTCTAGAAGAATAACAATCACATAATATAAGATTTTTAAACATAAGTTACCTGCATGTAAGCAGCAGCAGCATTCTTGCAATTTGGGAAAAAAATTATATTCGCAATAACACAGAACAGAAGAACACAATAGTAATATAATTAGCTACTCACCAAGCCCCGGGACCTCAACACCTAGCAGGTCCAGCAGGTCCTGCTCTCGGACCAGGATATGGGACCACTGGTGCGCCAGTTGGTAATGGGTGTGCCGGACCCCAGAGCTGCAAAACACTGCCCGGCGCACCCTCGCCCACCGCCAGTGACACTCCCGGAGCCCGTACCCAGACCCAGGCCTGCCGCCTGCTGCCAGGGTTAAGGGGAGGTGGCGCTGGACAAAAAAAAACTAGTGCAGCCACCTCCACCTCAGAAAATAAGGCCCTGGCCTACACCCCTTCCGGGCGAAGCCTTCTGGCTTCCGCAAGGAAGGCGGCCACGACTGTCGCTCCTCCTCTTTCCATGCTTACTAGTCTTCTTCAAGTTCTTAGCCATGGTTCTGGGAGGACAGGGGAGCGGAAAAGAAAATGTAGGAAGTAAAGAAAGGAAGTAAAAAAAATAAAAAGAAAGTAACAGAAAAACAGTCGAAAACGCACTAAAAAAGTCACAAAAAGTAGAAAAAAGCGCAAAATATACACTCAGGAATAGATAATAAATAAAAAAGATCAGAAAAAAGGTTTTAGAAACAAGGATTGAAAAGATATAGGGAGGATAGAAAAATAGGCCCAGAACCTTAGGAAACATGAAAAACAAGATGGCCGCGCCCATGGGCGACCGTGTGGTGAAGTTCGCATGATATTTCCCCCAGAGCACACCATACGCGTTCCCGAACATGCAATACACGTCCCCGAACATCAAAAACGCATCGCGAACGGGCGGATCAAGCAACTCCGCAAACTCAAGGAACTCCGTGTAGCTCGCAGAGTTTTTTTACAACTTTGCGGAATTCCGCATAGCGCCGCAACTCGAACTCCGCCCAGGCTTAGTGTATATGTGCTTTTGGAACCTGCTTATTAAAACTCATTGTGTATGTTTGACACCTTGCTGGACTGTGTAGGCCTAAGCGGAGATAAAGTGCACTTTGCGGCAGATTTCACTTAGATGTTTGATACACTGAAAGCTCTACAGATTTTGCAGTAATCCCCATTGACCTATCTATGAATGCCAATTAATATTATACCTACCAGAGGTCAACACCAATCCTTGCAGAGTCCCTTCTGCGCCAGGTAATCTGTACTCAGTTATCGGGCTGTGCATGACAATAGTCTTACACGCACAACCCACACGCACAACGCATAGGTGTCTGCACAGGCGTGTGCACACATGTTCACGTGTAACTAGTCTAGTGCCCCTTTCTCTAGCGGTGACGCAGTGGCCCAAACCTGAAAGGTGAACATTGGTGGTAAACAGGCTCAGTCAATTACAGTGAATTTACTGGGAATGAGACTCAGGTAGTGAGACTCACCCACAGAAAAGGTCCAAAAACTGGGTGATCAAAAGCAAAAAACCCTGGTGGACTAAATGTGCAGAATCCATTTGCCTCAATTACTATTAATTGATGCAATTGGTTGTGCTCCAACGGGGATTAATGTTGTGTTTAGTATAGATATACTGGTCCCCATGGGCATATCGGGTTAGTCCTTGTTACATTACAGCATGCAGAACAAGGTCAGCTTAAATGAATGGGCCTTTCTTTTCAAAGTGTCTTCAATGGTTATGTACCAGATTGTTGGTATCCTGAACTTGTTGCACTTCATGAAAAAGGACCCATACAACCACTGTCAATGACAAGCAGGGACAAGAAATCTGCCACTTCAGCAGTTACAAAAATGTGGTTGGTAAATTGAATGCATAGACAAGTATTGCAGGCCTAATACATCCTGCCTGATTCCCTTTGGCATTAAATGAACAGAAAGAGCATCTCTGTTCGCGGACCCTATGTATGGCCACCAGATTGAAAGATGAAAGAATAAATGAATGAAATTATAAAGTGCACAGATGCTCATAGTATAATTGGGACAGAGTGTTACAATTAGGGGACCTATTCACAAACTGCATTTTGTAGTATATTTAGTAGTACTAGAGTACTACAATAATACTAACGTACTACAGAATGGTATTCAGAAATCTATGTGAGGCGGTCTCCACCGCAGGCTCTCGCATTGTTTGTGTGCAGAGATCTCTGTCCCGACTGCGGAAATTTCCGCACATGTAGATACACATTTTAGTAGTAAATGTGAAAGAAACTGGGACAGTGGCTGTTAAATGGAGACTTTTTACAACTAAATGGGAGGGGCTTTGGAGGGAGAAAGGAGAGGTTAAGGGAAGGGTAGAACGGAATTTATGGAGGAACATGCACCCATCCACAAAAGTGTAAGCCCATTTCTATTCTTAACATGCACTTCTAAAGTTATTACATTCAACAAACATTGGTAAAGCTAATAGGTCTCGCCTATGTAAGGTCTTGGCTTTTCATTCTTTTTAGCCATGTTATACAGCAGCAAGGGTGAAAGTTGAAAAAAAGGGCTATTACATGGTCAGCACTGGTCGTGTGATAGTTCTTTTTTTATTGTTGGCAGCAGGCATCACAGAAGGACAGAGGACGTGCAACATGGAAAAAAGAGATATGATGTGGCCTCTGGGTGGATGTTATAATGGGTGGGGTGCGGAAAGCAACGACAACAGAGGGACTAAGGAGATGATGTGAACAAGCAATGGCAATGGAGGGAGGCTGGGAAGGGGCAAGCAACAACAATGGAGGGGGATGGGGGCAAGCAATGACAATGGAGGGAGGAGGAGGTGGCAAGCAATTACAATGGAAACGATGAGAACAGGTGTAAGCAATGATAATGGGAGGGAGGGCAGTTTCAATCAATGACAATGGGAGATACATAGGGAGGGTGCAAGCAAAAGCAACAACAATTGCAAGCTAAAGCAATAAAGACAGAGGACGGTGCAAGCAAAGACAATGGAGGGAGAGATGGAGGGAAGCAGGGTGCAAGCAACGACTATGGAGGGAGGGTGAAACAACAACGATGGAGGGCAGGAGGGAGGTTGCAAGCAATGACAATGGGGGGTGGGAGAGGGGATGCAAGCAACAAGAGAGGAACACAGAGGGGGGAGAAGCACACGAGGGAGCCAGCTAAAAATGATGCACTCTAGTAGAGTGCTTAAACACAAAGAAAAATGTGGTGGTAATGTGTCAATGCACCAGGGGCGGGACAAACACATGAAGAGGCAGTTGACCAATAATTAGTAAGCAAATGACAATGACAATGAAGCCAACTAACAGTAAACGATGACCAAGCTCTAAGCCCACTGTTAGAAAACAAAAGGTCTTGATGAGACAGAGCAAGTTCTTCCTAGACGAGCCCTAAAAAGGACAATAAACAGTTGTAAATGTACCTCCAGCTCAGAGCTAGAGTAAGTGCAGCTCCACCCATGGTCACTCACAGATACTGCAACACCCTCACATAGAAAATGGAAAAAGGACCTTAAAATAACCAACTTACATGAAATAATGTAAAAAAAATTACACAATTTTAGATTTTCTAAAATATAAATAAAAAAATTTAAATTGTAAATTATAAAAAATATCTTGAAATAATTTAATGACTTTTTGAATTTAAAAATAAATGTAACTTTATTTTAAAAGAATTAAACTAAATTAAATTAATTTTATACATAACCTTTAGCAACATTTAATACATACTAAATAATGATAAACATTTTACTTCAGGTCAGTGTTATTTTTAGCATAAATCTTAAAAAATATTTTTAATTAAATTTAATATACTTACATTTATTACATTTTTAATTTTAAATTTAGTCACTGATGTTATCATATTTTTTGAAAATACATTCTATATTTAATGTACATATATAAAAGTAATTTACATTACCATTCAACTTACATATATTTTAAATAATTTTTCAAAACTTTCCTATACCATAGGAAGCTCTCCGCCCCAAAAGCAGAGGTCTCCTCCAAGTGTGTGAAACATCAAATACAGGTGTAAAGTCACTACTAGAAGCAACTTTGAGGTCGTACATGTTTACTGTCTCCACCTGCTGATTCAAGGTTTGGGACATGTAAGTCTACACCCTGGAATAACTTTGCACTCATAAATTGTAAATAGCCAAAAGCAGTAAAGAAAATAAATTTACATGTGTAGATCTACTCATGTATACATTTACCTTTGTGAAAAGGCCTCCTAGTTTTCCTGTACCTGAAATGTCAATGTTGGCGGGTTCATAGGCCATGTCATTTGTCATTATTGATGATCAATGAGGATATCAAAGGGATTGCTGCAAGCTGAGACAGTTTTTGTGAAGGGACAATATATGACTGGAATCTATCGCGGCATGGATACCCACTGCAGAATTCTGACTCAGTCCATGGTGCTAAAATGAGTGTCTGGCCAACCCGAACAGCAGTTTGACATCGAAACACATCCCTGCAAATAACAGGTAGTGTGGGAGAACTGTCACTTCAGTGTGTAGAAAATACATTTTTAATGCTACTTACTTCTTTTTGATGAATCATACTTTGCACTGATGCTATTTGTTCCTTAAATCGAGAGGGACTTGTGCATGTAGATCTTTGTTGACAAACATGGACTCTTTTGAGTAGGAATCATATGACATTTCTCTGCTGAAATTCCAATGTTCAAAATGACCTTGTGTCTTGCTCTCTTTTTTCTCTGTTTTTCTGACTCTCTCTCTCTCTCACACACACACACGTGAACAACCAATGCGCGAGAACACAGACACACACACACAGATTCCTCTATATCTCTCTTTACAAAGACTGGGTCATTGACTGTATATTTACTATTCTAATACTATTCTAACTGTATGTACACTTGCATACTGAGGCATATAGTTTCTGCAGGGGCCCAAAGTGAATTGTTGTGCATGAAACTTTTGAAAAACTCAGGGCCTGATTTACAGAGGTAAACTTACACTCTGTGTAAGTTTATACTTTAAGTAAATTTCACAAACTACGGGGCCGATTCACAGAACTAATCTGAGATAAAATCCTAAACTTACTACTTTTGGTATTCACAGAAGGCATTTAGTAGTAGTAAAGTTAGGATTCCTAACGTTACTACTACTAAATGCCTTTTGTGAATACCAAAAGTCGTAAAGTTAGGATTTTGTCTCAGTTTAGTAGTAGTAAAGTTAGGAATCCTAACTTTACTACTACTAAATGCCTTCTGTGATACCAAAAGTAGTAGGTTTAGGATTTTATCTCAGATTAGTTCTGTGAATCGGCCCCAATGTGCGGAGTTTTACGACTCTGCATATCCTATCTTTTTATGTGTGGAGATTTCTGTATATTTACGTGTGCTGATACTCTGCAGTCAGGGTGGAGATCTCCGTACATAAAAATATAGGACATGCAAAGTCGTAAAACTCCACACGGTAGTTTGTGAATTTTACTTAAAGTGTAATCTCACAAAGTAAATCAGGCCCTGAGTTTTTTCAAAAGCTTCATGAATTAGGCCCTGCATATCACTGTCAACCCGGGAATCCTGTTTAAATTGCAAATGTTACACAGGATGTTTTATGGGTGATAAACACAAATATTTATTATTTGGAATCCTGGTTTCATGATTTTCTGTTTCAATCACCTTTTAGCAAAATAGGGGGGTAGTAGTTTTTTTGTATTAAATGTTGCGTAAATATACTATTATGCAAAACAAAAAAATTCTTTCTGTGGAGTATGTGAGCAGTGCTGTGGAGAAAAGGGCTATCAGTCAAGTAAATGTCCTAGGTAATGTAAAGTCTTGAGAGAGGTCCTGATCTTGATGGGTCCGTAAATACTGCCCTGGGAACTAACTCCCATCAGCAACCTAAAAGGGATTAGGATTTGGGTGCAGATCATGGGTTGTTGCATCTGAATTTGTGGCAGAGAACCCTGCAGGTGTAAATCATGGAAACTACTCTATGAATATGTCGGGCATGAGGAGCAACAGGATTTTTGTGTGACATACCACATTTTACTGAATTTGAGTGCAAATTGTGTGCCCACTAATTTGCAAACCTTGAGCTATCACAAATTTGCAGGTGCACAGTTTGCACCCGCAAAATGTGACCTCATCAAGATTGGGGTCATAGGTGGGAGGAAGGTGTGGAGTGGTTGATACTAACAAAATTGTTTTTTGAATTTTATTTAATTTGTGCATGGAGCATTAGTAAAATAACTGGATAAAATAAGAAATATGCCAGGGAATGTATTCTCTTACATGATTCTTAATTGATCCCTGTTTGAAACTTTGGTGAGAAATGTACTTTGTTGTGGCAACCAAGCCAAACACTGCGGTAAAACAAGAGTGGGTGTGCTCGTAATTTACGAACACCAGGGGCCGTATCACTTTAGGTGAGCACTGGAAGTGGTAATTTAAGACAACTTTCGGCCACAGTTTTGGGCCGGTTGATGTCTTAAATAGTTGCATAGTAGGAGTAGCCTTATGTTATCACCTTTAGGCAGTGGTATATGGTTGCTTGTCACAGGACAATTAAAGGCATGTGCTGCATGTGGCAGTAAATATAGCCTCATTTGTTGGAATAACTAAAGTAAACATAGCTCAGTAAGATACACAGAGCAACATACCACAATTAAAACATATAAGGACCTACAAAACGTTAAAAATATAAACACCACACAAGAACTGAAGTAAAAGATATCACACTGCAATAATGCAGCACAACAGCACAAAAAGCAAACCAACATAACACCACCACAACTAAATGCCACACAATAAATATGAACAAACATTCTTGACTGATATCTGATTTCATAATATGGTGGTACAAGGTGTTTGGAGAAAGCACTGCCTTAACTTACCACCAAGGAAATCAAATAGTACCAGTCGCATTAGTTTGTGATCCTCCCAATATCTCTAACCTTGTTGCATGCCTACATCTCACCCTACTCACTGTCAGGCATAAAATCAAAGCATAGGTGCATCTTTAAATGATTTAACATTTTGTGTTGGGCAACTGTTTTGAGTTTTCTATGGTGCTGGTTTGCTGAACGGATTTAATTTAGTTTATTAAGTAAAAAAATATCTGAGGACTTTTAAATCATGTGAATTTATTTCTAAATAGGTTATTATTAGCACAGTTGAAAGAATGTTACATTAAGGCAAGCAGCCTAGACATTTGGGTATTCATGGTCCTGTGTTCACTACCTTTATTGTAGGATCAGTCAGTTAGTTCAGTAATGGCCCCACAACAGTGCACAATCCTCAGAGATTGCACAGGTTAATACCTGGTTATGCAACGTCTAGGTATGTCCTCATCAAGACTACCGAACTGCAGAATTACATAAAGGCTAACATTGCAGGGCAAATCGCAAAATTAGATTAAATGTGACTACAGTAGGGATTGTCTCACAAATGTAGATCAACTGGACACCAGTAAAGCAACACCAAATAATAAATTGTGTGTTTGCAGGAAAAATGATAACAACCAGGATTGTACCATAAGTTACGACGAAATGGAAACAAACTCCATTGAAAATTCATATTTGTGCCATTACAGAAGATGCGGCTAAGGTCCACAGCCTGAAATAAATGTTACCAGCACAATATTCTGTAAAACCTCTAAATCAGGAAGGTGGTCCTGTATTTTTATTTATTAGGTGAGGGAACACTTGACCTGAGTTAACGATTTTGTAGGATGGAAAGCTGGCTGGTAAAATTGAGAGTGAATGGGCATGGGCTGTGAGCACTGATGTATGTGAATTAATTGAAAAACTAAAATTGAGAAGCCACATTGGAGGAAACAAAGTAATGGAAAGCAAATTTTGAGGGACTTCAATTTTAATAATGAAAAAAAAAATGAAATTTTTGTAGGAAAGATCATTTTAAGGAGTTACAATGAAATAAAAAATTACATTTAAATAAAAAATTGGAATAACTGAACAATTTTATTTCTATTGTGCTTAACAATTAGAAAGTACATTAAACCTGCTATCGATTATATATTAACAATGGGAAACAGTAGCATACTACATAAAAAAATCCCAGTTAGAGAATAAAGTTTTAACCCCTTCGCTGCTAGGCCTTTTCCCCCCCTGTGCTAAGCCTTTTTTTGGCTATTTGGGGTAGTGCGCGCTTAGGCCCCTGTAACTTTTTGACCACATAAGGTATCCACGCCAAATTTGCGTCCTTTTTTTCTAACATCATGGGGATTGTAAAGGTACCCAGGGTTTGTGGATTCCCCTGGAGGGGACCCAGAAATTAGCCAAAATATAGCAAAAGTTTTTTTTGGGGGGGAAAAATGCAAAAAAAGGGCTACAGATGAAAGCGTCTTGTTTTTTCCCTGCAAATGGCATCAAAAAAGGGGTTGTGGTGCTGAAATCACCACCTTCCAAGCTTTCAGGGAAAAGCAGACTTTTGTCAGAAAACCAACGTTTTTTACACAGTTTTGGCATTTTTCTGGGACATAGCCTATTTTTGCTATTTTTTGTGCTTTAAACCTCTTTCCAGTTAATGGTAGAAATGGGTATGAAACCAATAATGGATCCTGAAAAGCCATACATTTCTGAAAAGTAGACAGAATTCTGAATTCAGCAAGGGGTCATTTGTGTAGATCCTTAAAGTTTTCCTTATAGAAACTAACAGTTAAATGAAGGAAAAATTGAAAATTAGTTGAACAAAACAGCCATTTGTGTCAACGTTTTCACCTGTAACTTCTTCTAATTATGACAACTATTTGAAAGCAATATACCGTTATATCCGCTGGACCTTTCTGGTTGTGGGGATATATAGGACTTGTAGGTTCACCAAGAACCCGACGAACCCAGAGCCAATAACTGAGCAGCATCTTGCAATGGTTTTTTATTATGTACCGGGTATATAGCAATTATTTTGGGAAAATGTATACATGGAAAAATTGTTATGAAAGACACCTATGTATTTCTGAAATGGGAACAAAATGTAGATTTTAGAAACAGTAGATATTTGCACATTTCCGAAATTGGGAGTACCCATACTAGCATGAGAATTATAGGTCATTTTTCAAAATGACTTATTTTTTACACATTGTCTTTCATTTGGAAGGCAGAAATGCATCGAAAGTCAATAGGTAATAACAGTTGCTCTACAATTCTGTGTTACCCTAAGTCTCCCGATAAAAATGGTACCTCACTTGTGTGGGTAGGCCTTGTGCCCACAACAGGAAATGGCTCAAAATGCAACGTGGACGTACCACATTTTCACAATGAAAAATTACCCTTTTTTTTAAAAGTGCCTAGCTGTAGTTTTTGAACCCTAGCTCTGCGGGCACTTAGGAAACCTAGCAAACCTATACATTTTTGAAAACTAGACACCCAGGGGAATTCAGGACGGGGTGACTTGACTGGCTCTCACCAGGTTCTGTTACCCAGAATCCCTTGGAAACCTAAAAATTGGTAAAAAAACACATTTTCCTCACTTTTCTGTGGTGGAAAGTTCTGGAATCTGCGCGGATCCACAAAATTCTACCCACCCCGCGTTCCCCAAGGTCTTCCAAAAACAATGGTACCTCACTTGTGTGGGTAGGCCTAGTGCCCGCGACAGGAAGCAGCGCAAAACGCAACGTGGACGCACCACATTTTCACAGTGAAAAATGACCCTTTTTTGCAAAGTGCCTAGCTGTTGTTTTTTAACCCTAGCTCTGCCGGCACCTAGGGAAACATAGCAAACCTATACATTTTTTAAAACTAGACACCCAGGGGAATCCAGGATGGGGTGACTTGACTGCCTCCCACCAGGTTCTGTTACCCAGAATCCCTCGCAAACCTAAAACATTATCAAAAAAACCACATTTTCCCCACATTTCTGTGGTGGAAAGTTCTGGAATCTGCGTGGATCCACAAATTTCCACCCACCCCGCATTCCCCAAAGTCTTACGAGAAAAATGGTACCTCACTTGTGTGGGTCGGCCTAGTGCCTGCGACAGGAAACGGCTCAAAACCCAACGTGGTCACACCTCAATTTCGCAGTGAAAAATGACCCTTTTTTGGCAAAGTGCCTAGCTGTAGTTTTTGACCCTACCCAGGGAAACCTAGCAAACCTATACATTTTTGAAAGCTAGACACCCAGGGGAATCCAGGATGGGGTGACTTGACTGCCTCCCACCAGGTTCTGTTACCCAGAATCCCTTGCAAACCTAAAAAATTGTCCAAAAAAACACATTTTCCCCACATTTCTGTGGTGGAAAGTTCTGGAATCTGCGTGGATCCACAAATTTCCGCCCACCCCGCGTTCCCCAAAGTCTTACGAGAAAAATGGTACCTCACTTGTGTGGGTCGGCCTAGTGCCCGCGACAGGAAACGGCGCAAAACGCAACGTGGTCACACCTCAATTTCGCAGTGAAAAATGACCCTTTTTTGGCAAAGTGCCTAGCTGTAGTTTTTGAACTCTACCTCTGCCGGCACCTAGGGAAACCTAGCAAACCTATACATTTTTGAAAACTAGACACCCAGGGGAATCCAGGATGGGGTGACTTGACTGCCTCCCACCAGGTTCTGTTACCCAGAATCCCTTGCAAACCTAAACAATTGTCCAAAAAAACACATTTTCCCCACATTTCTGTGGTGGAAAGTTCTGGAATCTGCGTGGATCCACAAATTTCCGCCCACCCCGCGTTTCCCAAAGTCTTACGAGAAAAATGGTACCTCACTTGTGTGAGTCGGCCTAGTGCCTGCGACAGGAAACGGCGCAAAACGCAACGTGGTCACACCTCAATTTCGCAGTGAAAAATGACCCTTTTTTGGCAAAGTGCCTAGCTGTGGTTTTTGAACCCTTCCTCTGCCGGCACCTAGGGAAACCTAGCAAACCTATACATTTTTGAAAACTAGACACCCAGGGGAATCCAGGATGGGGTGACTTGACTGGCTCCCACCAGGTTCTGTTACCCAGAATCCCTTGCAAACCTAAAAAATTGTCCAAAAAAACACATTTTCCCCACATTTCTGTGGTGGAAAGTTCTGGAATCTGCATGGATCCACAAATTTCCGCCCACCCCGCGTTCCCCAAAGTCTTACGAGAAAAATGGTACCTCACTGGTGTGGGTCGGCCTAGTGCCTGCGACAGGAAACGGCGCAAAACGCAACGTGGTCACACCTCAATTTCGCAGTGAAAAATTACCCTTTTTTGGCAAAGTGCCTAGCTGTAGTTTTTGAACCCTACCTCTCCCGGCACCTAGGGAAACCTAGCAAACCTATACATTTTTGAAAACTAGACACCCAGGGGAATCCAGGATGGGGTGACTTGACTGCCTCCCACCAGGTTCTGTTACCCAGAATCCCTTGCAAACCTAAAAAATTGTCAAAAAAACCACATTTTCCCCACATTTCTGTGGTGGAAAGTTCTGGAATCTGCGTAGATCCACAAATTTCCACCCACCCCGCGTTCCCCAAAGTCTTACGAGAAAAATGGTACCTCACTTGTGTGGGTCGGCCTAGTGCCTGCGACAGGAAACGGCGCAAAACGCAATGTGGTCACACCTCAATTTCGCAGTGAAAAATGACCCTTTTTGGCAAAGTGCCTAGCTGTACTTTTTGAACCCTAGCTCTGCCGGCACCTAGGAAACCTAGCAAACCTATACATTTTTGAAAACTAGACACCCAGGGGAATCCAGGATGGGGTGACTTGACTGCCTCCCACCAGGTTCTGTTACCCAGAATCCCTTGCAAACCTAAACAATTGTCAAAAAAACCACATTTTCCCCACATTTCTGTGGTGGAAAGTTTTGGAATCTGCGTGGATCCACAAATTTCCACCCACCCCGCGTTCCCCAAAGTCTTACGAGAAAATGGTACCTCACTTGTGTGGGTCGGCCTAGTGCCTGCGACAGGAAACGGCGCAAAACACAACGTGGTCACACCTCAATTTCGCAGTGAAAAATGACCCTTTTTTGGCAAAGTGCCTAGCTGTAGTTTGTGAACCCTAGCTCTGCCGGCACCTAGGGAAACCTACCAAACACACACATTTCTGAAAAGTAGACACCCGGGGGCTTCCAGGGAGGTATGGCTTGCGTGGATCCCCCAACGTTTCCTTACCCAGAATCCCCTGCAAACCTCAATTTTAGCTGAAAAAATCACTTTTTCCACACATTTTTGTGTGGGAAAGTGTGGCATCACTGGCCTCACACAAATTTCCTACCACCCAGCATTCCCCCAGGTCTCCAAATAAAAATGGTGCCTCACTTGTGTGGGAGGCCCAAGTACCCGCGACAGGCAAGGGCCCAAAACGTAGTGAGGCGACATCAAAATTGCCTATCTCAAAACCACCTGGTTTTGCAAGGGGGGGTCACCTGGGTTTTTGGCCCCGTGCTCGGCGGCCATCTAGGGAAACCTACCAAACCCACACATTTCTGAAAAGTAGACACCCAGGGGCTTCCAGGGAGGTATGGCTTGCGTGGATCCCCCAACGTTTCCTTACCCAGAATCCCTGCAAACCTCAATTTTAGCTGAAGAAATCACTTTTTTCACACATTTTTGTGTGGAAAGTGTGGCATCACTGGCCTCACACAAATTTCCTACCACCCAGCGTTCCCCAGGTCTCCCGATAAAAATGGTGCCTCACTTGTGTGGGAGGCCCAAGTACTCGCGACTGGCAAGGGCCCAAAACATAGTGAGGCGACATCAAAATTGCCTATCTCAAAACCACCTGGTTTTGCAAGGGAGTCACCTGGGTCTTTGGCCCCGTGCTCGGCGGCCATCTAGGGAAACCTACCAAACCCACACATTTCTGAAAAGTAGACACCGGGGGCTGCCAGGGAGGTATGGCTTGCGTGGATCCCCCAACGTTTCCTTACCCAGAATCCCCTGCAAACCTCAATTTTAGCTGAAAAAATCACTTTTTCACACATTTTTGTGTGGGAAAGTGTGGCATCACTGGCCTCACACAAATTTCCCACCACCCAGCGTTCCCCAGGTCTCCCGATAAAAATGGTGCCTCACTTGTGTGGGAGGCCCAAGTACTCGCGACAGGCAAGGGCCCAAAACGTAGTGAGGCGACATCAAAATTGCCTATCTCAAAACCACCTGGTTTTGCAAGGGAGTCACCTGGGTTTTGGCCCCGTGCTTGGTGGCCATCTAGGAAACCTACCAAACCCACACATTTCTGAAAAGTAGACACCCGGGGCTTCCAGGAGGTATGGCTTGCGTGGATCCCCCAACGTTTCCTTACCCAGAATCCCCTGCAAACCTCACTTTTAGCTGAAAAAAATCACTTTTTCACACATTTTTGTGTGGGAAAGTGTGGCATCACTGGCCTCACACAAATTTCCTACCACCCAGCGTTCCCCAGGTCTCCTGATAAAAATGGTGCCTCACTTGTGTGGAGGCCCAAGTACCAGCGACAGGCAAGGGCCCAAAACATAGTGAGGCGACATCAAAATTGCCTATCTCAAAACCACCTGGTTTTGCAAGGGGAGTCCCCTGGGTCTTTGGCCCCGTGCTCGGCGGCCATCTAGGAAACCTACCAAACCCACACATTTCTGAAAAGTAGACACCCGGGGGCTTCCAGGGAGGTATGGCTTGCATGGATCCCCCAACGTTCCTTACCCAGAATCCCCTGCAAACCTCAATTTTAGCTGAAAAAATCACTTTTTCACACAGTTTTGTGTGGGAAAGTGTGGCATCACTGGCCTCACACAAATTTCCTACCACCCAGCGTTCCCCAGGTCTCCCGATAAAAATGGTGCCTCACTTGTGTGGGAGGCCCAAGTACCCGCGACATGCAAGGACACAAAGCGTTTTGAGGCAACATCAACATTGCCTATCAAAAATGTTTTGGGCCCTTGCCTGTTGCGATTACTTAAGCCTCCCACACAAGTGAGGCACCATTTTTATCGGGAGACCTGGGGGAACGCTGGGTGGTAGGAAATTTGTGTGAGCCCGGTGATGCCACACTTCCCACACAAAAATGTGAGAAAAAGTGATTTTTTCAGCTAAAATTGAGGTTTGCAGGGATTCTGGGTAAGGAAACGTTGGGGGATACACGCAAGCCATACCTCCCTGGAAGCCCCCGGGTGTCTACTTTTCAGAAATGTGTGGGTTTGGTAGGTTTCCTAGATGGCCGCCGAGCACGGAGCCAAAACCCAGGTGACCCCTTGCAAAACCAGGTGGTTTTGAGATAGGCAATTTTGATGTCGCCTCACTACGCTTTGGGCCCTTGCCTGTCGCGGGTACTTGGGCCTCCCACACAAGTGAGGCACCATTTTTATCGGGAGACCTGGGGGAATGCTGGGTGGTAGGAAATTTGTGTGAGCCCGGTGATGCCACACTTTCCCACACAAAATGTGTGAAAAAAGTGATTTTCTGAGCTACAATTGAGGTTTGCAGGGGATTCTGGGTAAGGAAACGTTGGGGGATCCACGCAAGCCATACCTCCCTGGAAGCCCCCGGGTGTCTACTTTTCAGAAATGTATGGGTTTGGTAGGTTTCCCTAGATGGCCGCCGAGCACGGGGCCAAAGACCCAGGTGACCCCCCTTGCAAAATCAGGTGGTTTTGAGATAGGCAATTTCGATGTCGCCTCACTACGTTTTGGGCCCTTGCCTGTCGCGGGTACTTGGGCCTCCCACACAAGTGAGGCACCATTTTTATCGGGAGACCTGGGGGAACGCTGGGTGGTAGGAAATTTGTGTGAGCCCGGTGAAGCCACACTTTCCCACACAAAAATGTGTGAAAAAGTGATTTTTTCAGCTAAAATTGAGGTTTGCAGGGGATTCTGGGTAGGAAACGTTGGGGATCCACGCAAGCCATACCTCCCTGGAAGCCCCCGGGTGTCTACTTTTCAGAAATGTGTGGGTTTGGTAGGTTTCCTAGATGGCCGCCGAGCACGGGGCCAAACACCCAGGTGACTCCTTTGCAAAACCAGGTGGTTTTGAGATAGGCAATTTTGATGTTGCCTCACTACGTTTTGGGCCCTTGCCTGTCGCGGGTACTTGGGCCTCCCACACAAGTGAGGCACCATTTTTATCAAGAGACCTGGGGGAACGCTGGGTGGTAGGAAATTTGTGTGAGCCCAGTGATGCCACACTTTCCCACACAAACATTTCTGAAAAAGTGATTTTTTCAGCTACAATTGAGGTTTGCAGGGGATTCTGGGTAAGAAACGTTGGGGATCCACGCAAGCCATACCTCCCTGGAAGCCCCCGGGTGTCTACTTTTCAGAAATGTGTGGGTTTGGTGGGTTTCCCTAGATGGCCGCCGAGCACGGGGTCAAAGACCCAGGTGATCTCCTTGCAAAACCAGGTGGTTTTGAGATAGGCAATTTTGATGTCGCCTCACTACGCTTTGGGCCCTTGCCTGTCGCGGGTACTTGGGCCTCCCACACAAGTGAGGCACCATTTTTATCGGGAGCCCTGGGGGAACGCTGGGTGGTAGGAAATTTGTGTGAGCCCGGTGATGCCACACTTTCCCACACAAAAATGTGTGAAAAAAGTGATTTTTTCAGCTAAAATTGAGGTTTGCAGGGGATTCTGGGTAAGGAAACGTTGGGGGATCCACACAAGCCATACCTCCCTGGAAGGCCCCAGGTGTCTACTTTTCAGAAATGTGTGGGTTTGGTAGGTTTCCCTAGATGGCCGCCGAGCACAGGGCCAAAAACCCAGGTGACCCCCTTGCAAAACCAGGTCGTTTTGTGAAAGGCCATTTTGAGGTCGCCTCAATACGTTGTGGGCCCTTGCCTGTCGCGGGTACTTGGGCCTCCCACCCGAGTGAGGCCCCATTTTTATCGGGAGACCTGGGGGACGCTGGGTGGTAGGAAATTTGTGTCAGCCCAGTGATGCCACAACTTTACCACACAAAATGTGTGAAAAAGGAATTTTTTCAGCAAAATGTCAGGTTTGCAGGGGATTCTGGGTAAGAATACGTTGGGGGATCCACGCAAGCCATACCTCCCTGGAATCCCCCGGGTGTCTACTTTTCAGAAATGTGTGGTTTTGGTAGGTTTCCCTAGGTGGCCGCCGAGCCCCGGCCAAAACGTCATGGGACCCCCCTTGCAAAACCAGGTTGTTTTGTGATAGGCCATTTTGAGGTCGCCTCAATACGTTGTGGGCCCTTGCCTGTCGCGGGTACTTGGGCCTCCCACACAAGTGAGGCACCATTTTTATCGGGAGACCTGGCGGAACGCTGGGTGGTAGGAAATTTGTGTGAGCCCGGTGATGCCACACTTTCCCACACAAAAATTTCTGAAAAAAGTGATTTTTTCAGCTAAAATTGAGGTTTGCAGGGGATTCTGGGTAAGGAAACGTTGGGGGATCCATGCAAGCCATACCTCCCTGGAAGCCCCCGGGTGTCTACTTTTCAGAAATATGTGGGTTTGGTAGGTTTCCCTAGGTGGCCGCCGAGCCCCGGGCCAAAAACCCAGGTGACCCCCCTTGCAAAACCAGGTCATTTTGAGATAATGTGTTGTTTATTTCTGCAGCGTAAAATGTTGGCACAATATTGCAAGGAAAATGTGACAGACATTTTGAGGTTTGCAGGACATTGTGGGTACCATAACTTGTTGGGATCCACAAGAGAGATATCACCATGTACTCCCATGGGTGTTTCGTTTACGACAATATCTACAGTTGGTAGGTTATTCTTAGACGGAATGTACACCTTGGCAGACAGACTAAAAAGATAAAGATTACTGCACAGCCATCTATTCCTCAAGCACACACACATACTGGTTGGATTTGGCACAAGGGCAAGTGATGGTTCAGTATATACAATTTTATTAACAAGAGATTTCACAAAAATGAAATGCACTGTCAATAATTGAAAGGACAAAAAACTGAACCAGTGACTCGCAGCTCGTGAGCTGTAAAGCCACGTCAAGGCCCCAACCGCTTTACAGGCCATTCACACACCTTTCATACGTGATACACACAAGACCATTCACACCACCAGGCACGAAACAAACACATTACAACATTCACAAAAATGGACAAGGTACACCCTGCTTGAGAAAGACAAAAAAAAATATTACTGCACAGCCATCTAATCCTCAAGCACACACACATACTGGTTGGATTTGGCACGAGGGTGAGTGATGGTTCAGTATATACAATTGTATTAACAAGTGATTTCAAAAAAATGAAATGCACTGTTAATAATTGAAAGGACGAGAAACTGAACCATTGACTCACAGCTCGTGAGCTGTAAAGCCACGACAAGGCCCCAACCTCTTTACAGGCCATTCATACACCTTTCATACGTGTGACAAATACAAAACCATTCACACCACCAGCCGCGGGCCCATCACATTACAACACTCACACCAGCAGACAGCGCCATTCAAGGGCCCATCACTTTCACACGCCCACATTCCTAACACAGCAACCACACAAGCTGATGGATTGCGTGGAGTGTCGCTCGGCTAGCAGTGTGTGTAGTGACCAGCAGCAAGTCACTACTCACACACTGCCAGCCGAGCGCCAGTCCACGCACACCGCCAGCCAAGCGCCACTCCACGCACACCGCCAGCCAAGCGCCACTCCACGCACACCGCCAGCCAAGCGCCACTCCACGCACACCGCCAGCCAAGCGCCACTCCACGCACACCGCCAGGCAAGCGCCACTCCACGCACACCGCCAGCCTAGCGCCACTCCACGCACACCGCCAGCCTAGCGCCACTCCACGCACACCGCCAGCCAAGCGCCACTCCACGCACACCACCAGCCAAGCGCCACTCCACGCACACCGCCAGCCAAGAGCCACTCCACGCTCACCGCCAGCCAAGCGCCACTCCACGCACACCGCCAGCCAAGCGCCACTCCATGCACACCGCCAGCCAAGCACCAGCCTACACACACCACCATCACATTTAGGATTTTTTTATACAAAAAGAAAACACAAACAAATTGCAAATAGATACAAATCTACTAACACAAAATCAGAAACTAAATACATTGCACTAATGCCAACCTTGAAACAGAACAACAATTCTTAAACATTACAGACCAGGCAGTTCACTTTACCACTCATGGTTGCTCCCAATAATTCTTTTGCTTGTGGTACGCTCTATAACAAGCAGGCACACACAGCCCAGGGTTAGAAGGACACTCAGGGCAGTACATACGAGTCTCCTTCCGCGTACCTCTTCGCCAACAGACTCTACATCTCCTAGTGGGAAAGTCTTTTGAGGGTGTAGGAGGAATGTGATCAGGAAAGTGGCGATCTTTCAATCGAGCCACATCCTCCACCACTCCAACTCTAGGAACACTTGCCTGTTCCACAACAAGGCTGCCTATGACAGACTGCTGAAACTGAACAAAAGTCAACTTTGACGCAGGAGAACACTCCTTGAACACAACAAAAGCATTGAAAGTTGCTAAATTGAAGAGATGGATGGCCAACTTCTTATACCAAATGTAAGCCTTACGAATAGCAGTGTAAGGTTCCAACCTCTGATCTACTCTATCAACACCACCCATGTGCTTATTGTAGTCTAAAATGCACACAGGTTTGCGCACTTCAGCAATCTGACCCCAAACAGCCACAGGTGAAGTACTCTCATCATGGATGGTAGTCAGCATGTACACATCCCTCCTGTCCACAAATTTCACAGCTAGCAGTTCCTCACTACGCAAGGCACTGCACTGTCCCCTCTGAAGTTTTTTGCAAACAAGCTCTTTTGGATAACCTTTACGGTTAGAGCGGATTGTGCCACAAGCAAAAGTGTCCACTTTGAACAATTCCTTAAACAATTGCACAGCAGTGTAGAAGTTATCAAGGTACAAATGGTGGCCTCTGTTAAACAGTCCTCTAGCAAGATCCCACACAATTTTCTCTGAAACTCCAAAAGTGGACGGACAACCAGGGGGTCAATAGTGGAATCCCTACCAGTGTACACACGCAAATTAAAAACATATCCTGTCCTACTCTCAGACAACATATACAGCTTAATTCCATAGCGTGCCCTCTTGCTAGGAATGTACTGCCTAAAAACCAAACGGCCCTTGAACAGGACCAAAGACTCATCAATAGATATTTCTTTCCCTGGAGTATAGATCTCTGAAAATTGATCTACAAAGTGATCAAGAACAGGCCGAATCTTAAAAAGACGGTCACATTCAGGGTGATCTCGTGGCAAAGCCAAACCATTATCAACAAAATGCAGCATCCGAAGCAAAAGTAAATACCGATCACGAGTCATAACTGCAGGAAATATGGCCGTTGCCATCAAGGGACTGGTAGACCAATATGAACCCATGGACGGCTTCCTTATCAAACCCATCAAAAAAGTCAAACCCAAAAACTTCTTCATCTCTTCCAGATTTGTGGGACTCCACCGGGTAGCTCTAGAATGGGGCCTAAGTCTGGCACTGTTGTCCCTCAAAAACTGTTCAGCATACAAATTAGTCTGCTCAACAATCTCACCCAAAAATACATCATCCATAAACAACTGAAAATACTGTATAGGCAAATAATGTTCACAATCCACTCTACACCCTGCATAACCACTAAAGGCAGGCAACACCGGCTGCACCATGTTTGGATCAACCCAGAGTCCAGCACTTCCAGTAGGAAGCCTAGTAGCCCCAGGCTGCAATCCAGATGCCTCTTGCACCATCGGCACAGTAGTATCCTCCTCTAAAACAGGCACTTCATCTGCACTGAGAGTACCTTCATCATCCGATGATTCCATGTGGAGAGAAAACTCACTGCCTGAAACTTCCCCTCCCTCCTCTCCCTCAGACGCACTGTCAGTCTCATAATCCTGCTCAGAGGAAGATTCAAGAAGCAAACCAACCACCTGCTGAGCAGTAATTCTACGGCTAGCCATAATGCTTACTAATAAAGGTTACTTGTCAAACAAGTCAACAACAACAAACCCTTTGTAAAAAAAAAGAAATAAACAAAATGTAGCTTTATCACAAAGACCTATATACTCCAACACTATACCACTCACGTGACAGAAGCAGCTAGACTCACCACCACCTACTCTGCACAGACACAGTAAGGATCAACAATATCCCACTAAAAAAGAAGAAAAAAAAATTACACATAAGACAATGCAAAACATCGCAAAGAATTTCATGCTCTGAACACTAACAAATATGCTGCCATTATGACACCACTTACAAAAAAATTCATTCATGCATGACAATAATACTCATTTGGAGTACACACAACAAAAATATTTTTCTTACCAAATAAATGCAATTACGCAAAACTGCAGAACAACCACTGCCGAAACCACAAACAGGAATCAAAAGCTTTACACTAGAATAAAAAGGAGAAAAAAAACATTACAATCACATATGCAAATAATGCACCAGTCCACACACAATCCACCAGCCAAGCTAAGGGGTAGGTGGGCCAAAGAGTATAAATAAAATATTCACCCCCGTAAAAGGGGAGCAACCCTCTCCTTTTGGCCACTCCCCAACACAAAAATTAAAAAAACCCTGGTGTCTAGTGGCTTCTGCCCTCCTTGGGGGCAGATGGGCCTAAAAACATACTGCTATTCTGCCACCCAAGGGGTCACTCTCCACAAATAAATGCCTGGTGGACTAGTGGGAAGATACCTTTATCGTCCGCACACGATCTCTCACTACTCAACTCTACTCTCAACTCTATTCACAACTGGATGTTAGCTCACCAACTCATTCTGAATCCCGCCAAAACTGAATTCCTCCTCCTCTCTACCTCTCTCTCACCTCCTCCTGTTCAATCTTGGATGGATCAGCTGAACCTACTCAACAACAAACCCATCATTGTCGACAGCGCTAAATCCCTAGGTGTCATTCTTGACAAAAGACTCAACCTAATCTCCCACATCAACTCTATTGCTAAGAACGCACGTTACCAGTTGCGCCTTCTATGGGGGATCCGTCGGTTCTTCCCGGAGAAAGACTTAAAAACCTTGGTACAATCTCTGGTTCTCTCAAGACTGGATTATTGCAATTCTCTTCTGACGGGCCTACCCAAATCCCACCTCTCCCCTCTCAAATCCATCCTCCATTCAGCAGCTCGCTTCATTTCAGGGTCTAAACGAAGCGACCACGTCACTCCTATCCTGTCCTCTCTTCGATGGCTTCCGATCGAGGCAAGATCTATTTACAAAACTGCCTGCATCACACACAAAGCCTTACACGTCCTCCCCTCGTTACCTGGCGAATAAATTGAAATTGTCCGGTGGCTCTCGCAATGCGAAAAAGCTTCTGCTTGAGCCCCTCCCCCCCCGTCTTCAAAAGGGAAAGATCGATGGCGCAATCCTTCTCAGGCAATGCGGTGAGAATCTGGAACTCGCTTCCCCCATTGCTCCGTGCCACCTCCTCTACCCGGATCTTCTAAGCTGACCTCAAATCTCTTCTCTTCCAAAGACACTTTCAGAACTAATACTTTCATTCTCAGCCCCCTCTAGGAAGTTCGCTCTTCATTGTAAATTTGTACTTTTTCCTGTACATTCCTCACCCGTGCGTGCTGTGCTGGATTTGTGTACCCTTCATTTAATTCACGCCCTCTCTACTCCCTCAAGGAAGTTCTTCCACTATAGGAAATTCTGTACTCCATGCCTATAGAAGTGCCTTCCCAGTGTGTTCTGCCACTTATTGCAGTATTATACCTCTATTTGTATTTTGTATCTCATGTAACATGCACAATTGTCACTTTTTCCTCATGTAATGTAACGCTTGCTTTTGTATTATGCTCACTTGTAACCTTCTCATCCATGTAACGTTACTGTTCCTATTGTGAAGCGCTCTCACACCTTCGGGTAAAGCCCTGCGCTATATAAATAAAACTGCCCCCCCCAGGGGGGCAGAGCACCAAAAACATAAGGCCCCCAAAAGGGGAGCGACCCTTGCCCAAGGGGCCGCACCCCAAAACAGTATTTTCCGGTTTTTAAAAAAATTCCCTGGCGTCTAGTGGGCATTCCTGCTGCACGATCGCATGATCGTGCAGCAGGAATGCACAAAAGAGGCATCGAGGGAAAGGAAAGGGTTTTCCTTTCCCTCGATGCCTCTTCTGTTTCAAATCCCCCCTCCCCGGAGCCAAAACTAACCTTATTCCCCGACGTGCTATTGTGAAGCGCTCTCACACCTTCGGGTAAAGCCCCGCGCTATATAAATTAACTGCCCCCCCAGGGGGCAGAGCACCAAAAACATAAGGCCCCCAAAGGGGAGCGACCCTTGCCCAAGGGGCCGCTCCCAAAACAGTATTTTCCGGTTTTTAAAAAATTCCCTGGCGTCTAGTGGGCATTCCTGCTGCACGATCGCATGATCGTGCAGCAGGAATGCACTAAAGAGGCATCGAGGGAAAGGAAAGGGTTTTCCTTTCCCTCGTTGCCTCTTCTGTTTCAAATCCCCCCTCCCCGGAGCCAAAACTAACCTTATTCCCAGACGCGCTGGAAGCAAATGGCTTCCAGCGCGTCGGGGAACAAAGGGAAACCCCCAATGACGTCAGCGCGCCTCGCGCGCTGACGTCATTGAGGGGGGGGGCGGGGGGAGGCAGGGGAAGCCCTTCCCCTGCCTTCCCCCAAAAAAACCCAACGATCGGATTCCCACGGGGGGAGCGCCAGCGCTTCCCCCGTGGGTGGTCTTATGACGAGCTGGACTCGTCATGAGCACACGACCACTGTGTGCCATGACGAGTCCAGCTCGTCATGAGCATCAAAGGGGTTAAAAATGTCAAAATGTACAACTTTTTACAACAATTGCAATAAAGGATGGGGGGGCGCATGGGCCCGCCCCTTTCTGGGGCTTATTAATGTCCCAGGGCCTACCACCTCCCTGGGGCTTTTATACAAATGAATGCGGGGGAGGCCCGTACAGCCTCCCCCGCTGCCCCTGGGACCACCACTTCCCTGGGGCTTATTTATTTTCAAATGCGAGGCCTCTCGGACTTTCCTGGGGCCATGATTAATTTGTACTGGAGGGCCTCAGGGGCCCCGGGGCATCGCGCACCACCACCTCCCCAGGGCCATTTTCTTTTTAAAAAATTGGGAGGGGAGCCACGTGCCCCCTCCCCTTGTGGGCCGTTCTTGGCCCAGGGGACTGCCACCTCCCCGGGGCAGGCCATACAAATTAGAATGGGAGGGGCCGCTTGGCCCCCGTCCTGGAGCTATAGATGGCTCTGGGGACTGCCAGCCCACAGGGCCGGCTCCTGCTATGTCCCAGGGTGCCGGGACATGCTTTACTGCTCCCGCCAAGCCACAGCAAACGCTCCGCTTCCAGCAAGCAAGATCATTGAAAATGCTCTCACTTGTTGGAAGTGGAGCATAATTGCTTTCACACACAAGGAGCAGCCTTTCCTGCAGCTCCCTGTGTGTGAAAGCAATGCTGTTTCCCACAGGAGGCAGTGAGCCGGCAGGGACTGTGGGGGCCTTCAGGCTCCCCCCACAGTCCCAGTGGAGCAACAGGCATGGCCGGGCCCCAGGGGATGGGGTCACTGGGGCTGAAATTGGCCCTTGGAGGGAGGGCTGTACAGCCCTCCTCTATGATTTGAGAAAGGCCGGACCCCAGGACATGGGGTCCCTGGGGCCAAAATCAGCCCAGGGAGGGGGGCCACGTGGCCCAGGGAGGGGGGCCACGATTTCAGCTGAAAATCGGCCCGGCGAGGGAGGCAGTGTGGCCCCCTCTCCTACATAAAAAATAAAAATAAAAAAACTTCCAGGCCCCCTCCCCCTTTTTTAAAAAGGTCTGGCCCCAGGGAATGGGATCCCTGGGGCTAAAATCAGCCCAGGGAAGAGGGGCCACACAACCCCCCTCCCCTCATAAAACAAAAAATGCTTAAAATAAAGTCAGCCCGGCAAGTCACCATAGGCCCTGCCCCCTTTCATCACCACTCTACAAATGTGCCTCCTGGTGCACTACTAGCTAGGGGATGAAGTCCCTTTGGCTCTTGAGGGTCCTTGGGGGCCAACTACCCCATCTGCTACCTCAAGTAAGTCCCACACAGAGGGATTGCTGAGAGGTCATCGGGGCCCCTCCCCCTCTCTCCACCATTCTGCAAATATGCCTACTGGCTCCCAACTCTTTGGGGGATGAAGCCTCCTTGGATGCTGAGGGTCTTTGGGGGCCAGGAGCCCCTCCTGTTACCTCCAGCAGGTCTCACACAGCAGGATTGCTGAGAGGTCTTCGTAGGCCATGTCCCCTTTCTCCGCCACTCTACAAGCATGCCTCCTGGCACACTACTGGTTGGGGGATGAAGTCTCCTTGGATGCTGAAGGTCCTTCGCAGCCAAGAATCCCTCCTGTTACCTCCAGTAAGTCCCACACTGCAGGATTGCTGAGAGCTAATCAGAGGCCACGCCCCTTTTCTGCATTACTCTGCAAACACGCCTCCTGGTGCACTACTGGTTGGGGGATGAAGTCACCTTGGATGCTGAGGGCCCTTGGGGTTCAAGAACCCCTCCTGTTACCTCCAGTAAGTCCCACACAGTGGGTTTGCTAAGAGCTAGTCAGACGCCCGCTCCTTTTGTCCACCACCCTGCAAACATGACTACTAGTTAAAAAAAACATAGAAATTCACTTAAAAACAAAGGTTATAGGGATGTTATAGTTAGGAAATAGATTTTAAAAAAATCTTAGAAATTCACTTAAAACACCAAAGGTTACAGGGACATTATAGTTAGGAGATAGAATTTAAAAAACCTTAGAAATTCACTGAAAAAAACAAAAGTTACAGAAACGTTATAGTTAGGCTCACATTTCACTTGCAGAAAACCAAAGAAATTCAGCAGTAATAGTTACCTGGGCTAACTATAACTTATGCCCCCGCAATGCACTGCTTATGACTTCACATATTACATCACTCATGACATGGTCAGTGACATCACTCATGACATCACTGATGACATTACTGATGACATCATCCACAGAACCATTCACACACCCACTCACATCCCCACACAACCTCTCGTTCACCCACTCAAACACCCAACCAACCAATCACATACCCATTCACAGAGCCATACAAGTACACGTACATCCACTTACTCATCCATAGTGCCACTCAGACGTCCACTCACTCACTCAGACACCAACTCACTCACCCATACAGCTTCTCATGCAACTAGTCACTCACCCATACAGTCACCCACACAGCTACATACAGCTACTGCACACCCACTTATTCACCTATGCAGCCTCTCATGCACCCACTCACTCACTCATACAGCCAGTCGCAACACAGCCACTCACGGATACAACCAACCAACCACACACTCACTCACACACCCACACAACGACTTACATACCCATTCACACATCCATACAAGTACTCACAAATCTGCTCACTCACCCATACAGCAATTCACATAGACATATAATTTCCAATAAAGCCACTCACACACCAAGTCACTTAACCAAACTCCTGCTCAAAGAGCCACTCATTCACCCATATAGCACACTTGCACACCCAGTCACTCACTCATGCAGCCAATAAGACACCCACACACACTCACCCATACAGTCATTCACACTCCCACTCATACACCCATACACCCACTGACACACCCACTCACTCACCAATACAGCCACTCACTCACCCACGCAACTACTCGCACACCCACTTATACACCCATACAGCCACTCACACACCCACTCACACTCTCATATAGCCACTCAGACACCCAGTTACACACAAATACACGCAGTCACTCACATAATATATGTTAAAAGTAGTATCACTCATTAGTAGCATACCTAGTATACTAATTAAACTTTTGTAGTAGCTTAGTATATATGTTTAACACTCATAAATTCTTAGAAAACACTTACATTCACTTGATGTTGTCATCAGTGATGTCATTTGGGATGGCATGAGTGATGTCATGAGTCTTGTCACTGACCATGTTATGAGTGATGTAATATGTGAGGTCATAAGCAGTGCATTGTGGGGGCGTAAGTTATAGTTAGCTCAGGTAACTTTCTCTGGTTTTGTAGGAGTGAAATTTGAGCCTAACTATAACGTCCCTGTAACCTTTGGGTTTTTTCAGTGTTATATATATCTATATCTATAACTATCTCTCTCTCTCTCTCTCTATAGATATATATATAAGTATATATATACATGTATATATATATATATATCTATATATGTATGTGTCTGTGCATATATATATACATACACACACACACATATATATATATATATATATATATAAATATATATATATACCGACAAAGGTCCTGTTACTCCAGGTGCTTTTTTGGGTTGTTGAACGAAGCGGGTCTCACCCCCGCTAATACGAGGCACCTGTCGCGAGTTCGGCGGAATTGCTGGGAAACGTGTATGGATTTCTATTTAAACTTGTCTGAACCGTCGCTGACAAGCCCCCGTTGATCACTGGAGGTCATAGACTATCCAAGTCTAGGGAAGCCAGTCATTTGTCTGACTCCCACAGAAGGACTGTATTTGATCCAGCGACAGACGAGGGGCATTGAGGATCACCTACCGAGTAACAGCCCATACAAGATTGAAGGCACATGAGATGGATGGTGATGATGGAAACCGGCATCTGTGGAACATCTGAAGCAACAATTTCCATTGGGCATACAAGTCCCACAATCCTTCACATAACAAACGGAGATGCCGGTTCACCATCTCCATACCGGCTCGATCACTGCCTCCTGATTGGATAAAGAACAGCCAATTGTGACATTAAATTACTTAAAATCACATGGTGCTACTTATGTCGGACACTTCCGCTTGCGGCACTGATGAGGCTGATTGCTGAAACGCGTATGCGGCCAATAAAGTAATGTTAATTGCCCCGCGAGTGCTCCAGGTGCTTTTTTGGGTTGTTGAACGAAGCGGGTCTCACCCCCGCTAATTGGAGGTACCCGTCGCGAGTTCGGCAGAATTGATGGGAAACGTGTATGGATAAGTATATATATACATGTATATTACCTACTGGCGGTCGCCAGTAGGTAGTTATAGTTAGGACCTCGTTTCTATTCAAAAAGCGTTTTTTCTTTTCCCAATAACTTTGGTGCCGGTTGACGAATTGTCGCAAAATTTTCAAAACTAGTGGCCCACTCCGGTCAGCTCCTGTCCTGAATGTTTCGGGGTGATTCGACAAGGAGGGGCTGAGAAAAAAGGGGGATCCCAAAACACGTTTTCCCCATGTTAATTTCCATAGGAAACTTTAGACAAAGCTACAGTCCGAACTGCTGAACGGAATTACACCAAATTTGGCAAAAAGGTACGTCTTGGTTCAGAAAGAGCCCTTTTTTTTAAATGGTGTAAATCCGTTCAGTAGTTCCTGAGAAATTAGAAAAAGAAAAGGTTTCGATATCTGTGGGCGCGGTGGGTCCGCGAACCCTCCCGAGCACGAGCTTCATTCTGATTGGCTGACAACACTCCAAACCAGGAAGTGTTGGCAGCCATCTTGTGACACAGTAAAACAAAGATAAAAAACAAGAAAAGAGGGCAGGGTAGAAACACCCTGACCCCCTAGGCCTGCTCAGGGGGTCCCACAAGGACCCCCAGGGCCAAAAAAAGCATTTTGTTTTATAATTTCGGCAGAATTCGCGTTGGGGTCGTGAATCCCGCCGAAATGTTTTTTTAAAATGAAGCGCGGGCTCCTGCGCTTCATTTTAATGAGGCCCCTGGGTGGGCCAGGTCCCGGGGGCAATATTGTTTAAATTTGCGGGGACCCGCTGGGGTACCCGCAGCCCCGGGGACCGCCACCTCCCCGGGGCTATGGAAATTAAATGCGGGGGTGCACGTGGCCACCTCCCCGGGGCTAAATTAAATAAGGGTGGGGGGGCCTCGTGGACCCCCCCAAGCCCCGGGGACCACCACCGCCCCGGGGCTGAAATCAATAATTAGTGTGGGGGGCTTCAGCCCCCCCACACTGCCCCGGGGACCACCACCTCCCCGGGGCACTTTGCAATGAAATGCAGGGGTCCGTTACGGACCCCCGGGCCCCGGGGACCACCACCTCCCCGGGGCTTAAAACGTTGGGGTAGTCTGTATTTTATAGTGGGTGTATCAAAGGTTATATTAGGGTGTGAGGAGGTGCATCAGATTTTCACGTGGATGATGTCATCAGTGATGTCATCAGTGATGTCATTTGAGATGTCATCAGTGATGTCACTGACCATGTCATGAATGATGTAATATGTGACATCATCAGCAGTGCAGTGCTGGGGCGCGAGTTATAGTTAGCTGAACTAACTATAACGGCGGAATTTCTCTGGTTTTGTACGAATGAAATGTCCAACTAACTATAACGTCCCTGAAACCTATGTTTTTTTCAGTGAATTTCTAAGGTTTTTTAAATGCTAATTTCTAACTATAACGTACCTGAAACCTATGGTTTTTCAGTGAATATATATATCTATATATGTATGTGTCTGTGTATATATACATATATACACAGACACATACATATATATTCACACACACACACAGACACACACATATATATATAAATATATATATATACGGACAAAGCTCCTGTTACATCTCAACTGCCTCAAAGGTGTAGCGAGAGGACTGGAGAAGCACCCAGTTCAAAATGCAAAAAATTCAATAAGCGCTCACTGAGGCAAGTTGCTTAAAAATCCCTTATTTGCATACAGAAACCAACACATTTCATCCTTACAACCTTGATCACAACATGGCCACTGTTTCAATAACCACAAACTTATACAGATGAACATAGAAAGCAGACTGTGAAAATGAGCACCATCTTGAAATGGAGCAAATTCAACTGCTTGCACAAATGTATGCATAATGTGGCCAACACATATTGGCGGAACATTCTATATTCAACAAAATGGAAACACCATAAAACAGGAATTATGCACTGATGGCTGTACATTTCACATACATTCAGTGATCCAATTTTAGAAAAACTTAAACGAACCCTCATGAAAAAATATATATATAAACATATATTCAAGAATCTCAGTGAAAAGGTATCTATTCTATGTGGACATTGTGAAAACCATGTTGTTTGCATGTTGGTCAAAATATTCAAATATAAATATAAACCCAAACACAAGGGGACAGATTGTAGCTTGAGTGAAGCCGGAAATGTTGTAAAAAGTCAAGTGATGTTGCAAATAAGGCAGTCTTGCCCTAGTGGCTTATTTATGGCAGGTCAACAGCGTAAACCTCTCAGAGCATGACATTAGACAATTACAATCCTGCACTTATCACATTACATTGATGGTACCACTGTATGAGTTATAGTTATGCAAAGTTGAACGTAAGGCAATCTCGCCCTAGTGGCTTGTTAATAGCATGAAATTACCTAAATTGCATGACCTTAAACAGTATGCTTGCAAGGATTCTAGTGCAATTATGGCGTAGTGCCAGGCTTAAGTCACAGAGCCAGAAAGATCCTAAAGGTCTAGTTACCTTCTGTCACCCAACCTGCACAATCAATTTAATCCCTGTTCTGCAAGGAAATAAGAAACACAAGTAGAAACAACTAAAGTGAAAATCTTATCTGAACCTTACTCCTTCACCCAGGTGTATGGCTGAAGAAAAGGATAGGGGCCAGGCAATCCAGCTTGACTACCTTTCTGCTTCTCATCTATATTCCATACTTGGGGGCCCTTTGGCTCTAGGTCCAAAATGTATCTGGATTCCTTCTGCCTGAGCATTAGCACTCTATTACAACCTCTGTTGCTCCTACAAATCTGCTTGAAGATATAATATGTAAGTCTGTTCCTGTCGCTATAATGTGTCTCCTTGAAATGTATGGCCATAGAGTAGTGTGGATCCCACTTATCTTTGGCACGCATATGTTCCAAGGCCCTTTTCTTTGCAGGATGTATTGTGCTTCCAATTTATCTCTTTTCACAGTGGCATTCCAATACATATGCTCCTCCTCCAACCCATGCAAATGTTCGCATAGCTTGGGGCGAAGCAAGTGTCCATCACAGTGCCCCTCATTTGCCTGTAGATGACCCCATTAAATTTAAGGATGTTTTTTATGGCGGCAGTACTCCATCATCTTCAGGTTCATATTTGTATGCGCCTAATAGTGCATAGGTCTAGCCTATGAGTATCTTTCCAAGCATGTATGCCCTCTGAGTCTCATATGCTGCCATAGAGTGAAAATACATCCAAGGTCACGAGAGTGTGTTCACTGTCCTATTCAATGTCCTCAATTCTGGTAAGGAAATCCTTGGTATCCCTAATATAGGAAGGGAGTGTGGATACATAGCTGTGAAGAAAGAAATCAACATATTTAGGTGTATTCTCTAAAATCCCATCTCTAGGGGATACAATAGGAATACCCGGAGGGTTTGTTCTATCTTTATGTACTTTAGGAAGAAGATAGAGAACTGGTAATCATGGGTAATCCTTTTTAAGATATTCAGCCTCTTCTGCTTCAAGGAGGCCTGTGTCCCTCTATTCCTCTAGTATGGCCCAATAGCTGCCTATAGTGTTGTTATGGTCCTCTCTACTAATGGGAGCATAACAACCCCTGTTGTCTAGTTGTCTGTGTGCTTTCTTGACAGACACTGCTCTGGGAATAACATCAATATTTCCCTAGTTGTCAGCAGAATGGATCACTATGGTATTGTCATTGGCCACTACTTCGAGGGTCTGTCTCTGTTAATGGGAAAGATTCCATGATTTACAATGTGACCTACATCAAATTTTCTTTAGTTTTCGGATTGGTATTCTCATGGAAAGCGTCTATTGCATCTATTGCGTCATATGGTAATTGGGGTAAAATTTTTGAATTAAGTAAATTATGTGAGGAGACTTCACACTTGTATAGACACATTACTTAAATCTCTTTGTGAATTGCAAACAATTGTAAACTTACACAAAGTGTAAGTTTACCTTTGTGAATCAGACCCAAAGAGTTCCCTTTATTGCCAGTTTTGCCTGAAGTGGTAGTAGGACACATTTGAAGTGAGCACAGGGCACGTTCCAGTTTTATCAGTTCCTGTCTCACTGAAATGCTGATTTAAATTACTTTTTTCCTTCTCCCTTCTGTTTTCCTTCCTTTCTTTTTCTTGTCTTCTTACTTAAAGGTGAGGCTAGTAGCCACTGCCAGACCATTGGCCTTTTTAGGTCTGTGTTAGCCAAAACCTTTTGATTTCACTAAAATGATGCATAACATAGTTACTTACAGGGTTTTTCAGCCAGACTTCATCCATTATTCTATGATTGAGTCATTCACATTTTTGATCCAGCCACTACAGGATGCATCAAGGGGCAATATTAACCTACATCAGCCATTGACTGACTTCACTATTAGTTACGCCATGCTGCCCTTTCACAAGGAGCGCAACTACACACAAGGTAGTTCCTGTTGGTGCTAGTTGTACCATACGGTGTTTACTTTTTGAGACCAGAAAAACACTTTTGCCTTTAGCCATTGTTTATTTTTTTAGATTTAATGGACGCTTCCAAAACAATAAAGTTTTGCAAAAACCATGACAAAAACAAACCAAGAACTGCTGGTGTCTAATTCCAGTACTATTGACCTTGCCAATGCTTGTTTTGCATTTGCAGTAGGCGACATTGATTCTTTAATAGGCCTGCTGTACACCACATAGACAAATGGGGGCTCACACCACCAATGTGAACAAATGTTAATCAAGTTCTGGTCTCCATGAAGCCCAAACACAGGGTCTATAAGACTCATTCAGTGGAACTCTGGGGTCTGCTATCACTCTTGTCTCATTTAACTACATTCAGGGTGGCACACTGCTCACAATGACAGCAACAGAGCTGAGCATGAAGGGCTCGGAAATGTGCCCACGTGTGCCACTGTTTGAGTCCATGACGGGGACGTTTTTACTAATGCTGCCATAATGTTACTAATCTCAAACTAAATGTGTTTAATAACCATTTCTTATACACAGTCAGCCCTCCATTGCACAGCTTATGTGCTTGTTATGCATCCCCACCGTGTGCTGATTGCAAATGCTGTATAGTTCTACAGAATGAACTGTAAGATATGCACCTTTCTATTGTGAAGGCTTAAAATCTCCGATTGGTTGAGTTCCTTCTTCTGGATAATGGCTCAACTGAAGCCTAAGGCTCAGGGTAGAAATTGTCTTGATTCTTTTTTAGTCTTTTTTCACGACGAGATGAGCATCCAAGGAGTTTGTAAATTCGTTTTAATTAAGTTTCTGCTAAATTTTTACCAGCCACCTCATCGGAAAACAAAGCAAGTGGATAATTGGCTCTGATGAGAGCAGATGTTGCTCTAATGAAAACCTGTTACCGCTCAAGTGCATCATTGGTTGTTGCTTGTACCGTGCTCTTTTAATATGTCCAGAGCTCCCGCAGGTAGCGCGCGGCAGCCCTCGGAAGCACGTGTGCTGCTGAAGGGTAGCGAGGTTGCTCCTCCGTTCCGGACTGCAGGTAATCCTGTGAATTTCTCCATTATACACCAACCTGTTTCCACTGTTTTCATTTTCCTACACAGTGTCAGTTCAAAGGTCACTTTATAGAAAAATAGAGCGAGAATTTTCTTAACGAGCACCACATTTAACCCTTCAGTGACGGTAAATAATGACATTTATTTAGAAACAAAGGCATCCCTCTACAAATGGCTAATCACGTCTTCCTATAATACGCACGAGAGGCCCTTTTGCAGGTCCTGGGCTTTCAGAAAGTACTGGGAACTATCTGTTTCTGTAGAAACTGATTACCACTGGTGTCCCAAAGCCTTGGGCTCTACTGACCTCCAATCTATCTATGCACTGCCTTCGTACTTCTAACTCTCTCCTGGAAATGTTGGCAAGCAGTCAAGGGTTACTCTGGAGCGTGCTAATAGGTTTTGAGCTCAGATACAGTATGACAAAGTAATGACACACAGTAAAATACACATCTAGATAAGGCCGATTGGTCAAGGAGTTTCTGTGCTTGATTATTCCGGTGAATTCCATGTTAGCTTTTTGACGGTAAAGTGCTATAACTTTGTTAACATGGCAAATGTTATCCTATTGAGAGGGCTCAGGAGACTTCAGATTTTATTGGATATCAATAAAACTATGGTTCCTAAGCTCTAGTCAGAGAAGAGCAGGCACGTTACAAGGTATCCTTTGGGGGCTATAATCCATTTCAAGTTCATAATTATATCTCCACAGTCCCAGGCTCAAGAGAAAGAATCTGGTGGCCTTGAGCCAATACTGTGATGGCTGTTCCAAAATCAAAGAAATACACAGCCCAAAGTGAAATGCAGATTCCAACCATCATGTCTAGCCACACTCTTGTGCTTAATCTCAAAGCTTCTCTCTCACCTCTAAAGGCAGTTTTGCAATTTGTTTTGCAGCCAGGACTCAGCTGCGAGACTTTCCTGAAATCCTAAACTTCTTCAGAGCCTCAGGTGCAACAGAGGCATGGGATGTTCCGGTACTGAATTAAGAGTGCAGGAAGTTGCAAAGACATATTTCGAGCAACTTCAAGTAATTTTTAGGTTTCGCCTGCACAGCACTTGCACTGTGCTTGCAAAATCTCTCGTAAACAAAAAGAAAACCTTAAAAAGGGTCTTAGAGCCCGACCATTACTTACCAGTACTTACCATTGGTTGGCTCCCGCTTCACTTTTGTTTTCTAGATTCTGATTGGTCAGCATCTCCTGCTCCTTCCTGCTTCCTCCTGGGGCTTCAGCGTCAAGTCTTCAGCGTTTGCCTGCTGTAGAGCTTGGACCAAGTACAGTTTCCTGTCTGTGGCCAATGTCCTTCCACTGGCCAGTCTTCTTCCAGGTACTTTTTAAACTTTTGGACATGCCCTCCTTCAAGAGTGCATGTCTCTGCCGTCGTGTCTTGCTCCCTCTTCTTGCTTTCGCCACCTCACCCCCTCCCACTGGCAATTGTTGCTCCCTACCACCTTCTCCCTTCCACTGTTGCTTCCCACACTTCCTCGTGTTTGTTTCCCTACACTCCCCACTGTCCAGTCTCGCTGCTCCTGCCCTCATCCCCCACACCTCTGTGTGTCTCTTTGTATTTATGCTTCTCTCTCGCTGTTGCTTTCCACATGTTCATCATGTTTGTTTCCCTCCCACACTGTCACTTCTCGCTGTTCCCTCCCTCCTTCATCGGATCCGTGTGTCTTTTTGTAAGTATGCTTCACTGCAAATTGGCACAACCAATAGGTTTTGCCCATGCAAATCTATAGGCTTTGTCAATGTTTTTTTTTACATGTAGCACTACAGTTGAACTGCTGTGCAATATGGCTTAAAGTAAAAGAAAAAAAAAGAATAAGCACTATGACGTGACCAACATTGACCACGTCATAGCTTTTTTTTAAATTTGTTTTTTACTTTAAGCCATGTTGCAACAGCAGCTCAGCTGCTGTGCAGCAAAAAAACATTGACAACTCAAATAGATTTTTCACAGGTGAAACCTATTGGCTTCGCCAATGCTTGTTTTAAAACCTTGCCATGGGAGGTTTTCTTAGAAACTGTGGAGACAAAAAAAGATCCCTGCACGAAAGCTATAAAATATTCTCTCAACCTCTTAGGAGCACCAGAACTTGACAGCTGTGCAGTGGTAAGTTTTGTGCCATTGGAAGTCACACCCTAATGGACAGTACCTCCTGTGGTGGGGAGTCATCAGCATATGTTTGCTGATCAGTGGCTGTTTACCTGTTGCTGCTATGGGCTAAGGACAGCCCTGCAAGGTGGGAAAAAGACCCCTGGTGGCAGAAAATGCATGTATTCTCTTCCCTGATGTCACAAATCCCCACTCATTGGATCGATGAAGTTAAACTTAATTTTGGGTGAAGTCTGGAATACATTGCCTCTTAGCAAATGACAAAGTTTTCCCACTTTGCCCAGATTCCTGGGGGAACTTATAACTTTATCCAACCCTATTTGAAATGTCATCATCCTTTCAGCTGCTGCTCCAGAGCTTGAGGGTGAAGTGAAAACAGCAGTTCCAGAACATTTATCCAAAACCTGGTGCACTAGGGGGAAGACAGTGTACAATTTGTAGGTATGCTACATTTGAATACGGCCTCCCTGTCCAACAAAAACATATTTGTGGGTAAGTGTATGAAGATTGAGAAGACTTGAAGCGCTCACAGTCAGGATTAAGTCATGGATCTTAGTTATAGAGGTCTGAACTGACACCACTTATGAAGTCTCAAAGCAAAAAGGCCTGTGACCTCTCCGATGAACAAGCTGTTGCCAACTATTACTCTTCACATAGACTGACAAGGGAGCCGTAGTTATCCACTGCTATGGGGATTATATTGGGGGTTTGCGTCTGGCGCAGCCCCAGACAAGCACAGTCTTATGCTCTACTGAGGAAGGAACAAAAATAATGTGAAACACCTTCAGTGAGCTAAAATGCACATTTCATCTCTTTAGGAGTTTGTTGGAGCTCCCATCCTGCAAACTTGTGGTTCCCAAACCTCATTCACAGTTGGAGAAACTAATGAGTTTCCGACAGCAGAGCCTCATTTGGCTCCACCGTCAGCTACCCTTAACCTGATAGCCCAATTGACGCTGAGCTGCCAGATCACAGTGGTGGTTCCTCTGCTTTAATTAATGGCAAGCAACGGATGAGCTGAGGGGGAGTGTATACGAGGGGTGGAAGAAGCACATGAGAGAGAGAGAGAGAGAGAGAATACATGCATTCCTATAGAGAGCTACAAGATTAAAGAACATGTATTGATAAATCCAATAGGTCTTGCCTATGCGAGAGCTATTGGCTTTGACAATGTGTTTTAGCCATGTTGTACACCAGTGTGGTTGCTGTCCAGCATGGCTAAATATTAATGGTGTGTGGAAGGGTAGATTGTAGTGGGGTAGATTGGAGAAGTTTGGAGTAGGGTAGACTGGGGTAGCATGGAGTGGGCTAGGTTGGTTTAGAGTAGCGTGGAGTGCGATAGATTTGGGTAGTATGAAGTGGAATATATTGGTTTACAGTAGAGTGCGTTAGATTGGGGTAGCGTGGAGTGGGGTAGATTGGTTTAGAGTTCAGTGGGGTAGATTGTTGTGGTGTCGAAAGGGTAGATTGAGTGGAGAAGAGTGGGATAGATTGGAGTGGTGTGGGGTAGATTTGAGTGCTGTGGGGTAGATTGGAGTGGAGTAGGGTAGATTGGAGTGGGGCGGGGTAGAGTGGAATGGCATACAATGGAGTGGAATGGGATGGGGTAGATTGGAGTAGAGTGGAAAAGATTTGGTTGGTTTGGGTAGACTGGAGTAGATTTGGGTGGATTGCAGTAGATAGGAGTTCGGTAGTTCGGGGTAAATTGTGGTAGAGTGGATTAAGGTATATTAGGGTAGATTGGAATGGGTAGATTGCGGAAGAGTGGAGTGGGGTGGATTGGGGTAGATAGGAGTGGGTGGGGTGGAGTGGGGTGATTGGAGTGGGTAGATTGGAATGGAGTGGCATGGGTAGGTTGGAGTGGTGTATATTACAGTGGAGCGGGGCACTTGGAGTGTGGTAGATTGGGTGGATTAAAGTAGGGTAAATTGGAATGGAGTGGCGTAGACTGGGGTGGAGTGGGGTAGACTGGGGCAGATTGGAGTGGGGTAGTTTGAAGTGGGTAGATTGGAGTGGAGTGGATTAGTGTAGGATGGAGTGAAGTGAAGTGGAGTACAGTGGAATGCAGGAGATTGAAGTGAAGTAGTTTGCAGTGGAGTAGATTGGGCTAGACTGGAGTGGGGTAGATTGGGATGGAGTGGAGTGGTTTGGATTGGAGTGGAGTGTGGTAGATTGGAGTGGGATAGATTGGAGGTAAGTGGAATAAGGTAGATTGGGGTTGAGAGGAGCGTGGCAGATTAGGGTAGAGTGGAATGGGCTAGATTGGAGTGGAGTAAAGTGGGGTAGATTGGGTGTATTGGAGTAGAGTAGACTGGAGTGGAGAAGATTGGGTGGATCGGAGAAGGGTGGAGTAGAGTGGGGGAGATTGGGGTAGCGTGGAGTAGGGTAGAGTGGAGTAGAGTGGGTTAGATTCGAGTGGAGTACAGTGAGGTCAATTGGAGTGGAGTCGATTGTGGAAAATGAGGGTGAAGTGGGGTACATTGGAGTGGAGTATATTGAGTGGATTAGAGTATGGTAGATTGGAATGGTGAATTGGAATGGAGTGGGGTAGATTGTAGTGAAGTGGAGTAATGTATATTGGAGTGGAGTGGGGTAGACTGGTTGTGGTAGATTGGAGTGGAGGGGCATAGAGTGGAGGGGAGTGGAGTGGTGAGCTGTGACGTAGAGTGTCTTACAGTGTGTGTTGTGGAGTGGAGTGGCATGGCGTGGAGTGCCATGGCATGGCATAGAGTTGAGGGCATAGAGTGGAGCATAGTGTTGTAGATTGAAATGGTGTAGAGTGTTGTAGTGAGGAGGAGTGGCGTAGTGTGGAGTATGCATGGTGTGATAGCGCACTGCCATTACAGACAACAGATTTCCACTTGGAAATGGCCATTACATTTGCATAGACATAAAGTTTTACTGCGCACAAATGATAATGTGTGGAAATGTCATCACCAAGTGTATTGATTTATTTTGATTGTATTGAAATATTTGTTTCCACCACACTTCAGAATTATAAAAAAAATTACTTATTTTCTACTGTTCTCATTCTGATGTGTTCTGAAATATCAGCACAGTTCATTTTTCATGTGTGCTAGAAAAGCTAACAACAGCCTGTCCTCTTGCACCGGTACTCAGCAGGATGGATTGTCACATAAATTCTCTCACTTTGAAGTCAGTGAAAGAAGTTCCCTCGGAATACAAAGCCTGACATCTGACCTCTGTCTTCGAATGCACAGCAAATAAGACAAGACAAGAACAAGATTTAAAGGCCTGTTTACAGATAGCCAGTACTCACGGAAGAGACAAAGTCAAGCTGTACAGCCTAAAACAACAAGCAAACGACAAAGCCAGGTATGAAAGATGAACTCTATAGAGTGGCTCAACAAAAAGAAAAAAAGTAGGTCCCAAAAGTGCGAGCAGTGTAAAGACGCAAGTGCTTGGGCCATGCTTTAGGGGAGGGTGACATGCAAGAAGAGGGAAGTGCCGACGGCAAAAGTGGCCAGCAGGGAGCAAGCAATTGAGAGTGGATTTGCGGCCCACCAAAGGTAAGTAATGGGAGGGTTTCAAGCCTACTAACAGTAAACAAAATATCTTGAAGAGATAGCCCATGCACTGTTTATGCAAGACCTAAAAAAGATTTAAACATTATGATGGCAGCCTCAAAATCAGCCTGCAGAACTTTACTGATTTACCCGATCAAGAGACCTTTGACACTAACAGTTTAGAGTCTGTGGGGTCAAGAGCAATCAGTGGGGCTGAGGATCTGTCACTGACCCTTTCCCTGGTGGACAGCAGAAGAATGAAGGGCTAGACTCTTTCAAGTAGCACTGGCCTCATCATTGTGCTTTTTTGTTACAGCAAATGGGGGCAGGCCAACACGAGCAGGGGTAGGCGGGCAGCAGGGAGCAAGCAACACAAGGGACAGATGTGGAGAGTGGAATGGGGCTAGGAACATGGGAGAAGCAACACAGCACGAGGCGGGGTGGGAGTGACAGGAGATGCAACACAACATGGGAGGTGAGTGTGTGAGGGTTGCAGGCACATGTACTCTTATGGAGTGCTACAACTAAAAGAAAAAAATAGCCTAGCCAGAAAGAGGATACTCACTAGGGAAAGAAGCAGTACCTGGGTCATGCTTCAGACGAGGAATAAACACACGAAGAGGATGTGAAGATGGCAGGTGCTGACCAGAGAAAGGCAACAAAATGACAATGAAGCCAACTAATAGTAAGCAATGGACGGACTTTAAGCCCCCTTAAGTTAACAAAATGTCTCACAAGTGAAAGTTAGGCGAACCCTAAAAATGATACCTGTAAAGTTCAAATGAGCAACTGATGGAAAAGAAAATGCAGAGTGTATAATCCACATGCAGCGAATCGGGCCATTTGCAAACACAAAAAACCTTTTTCTTATGTATCAAACCCAACTTGCAATTTGGTAACAAATTACTGAACCACAATTTGGGTTTACGACCTATTAATGATTCAGTTTTTGGAAGGGAAGTGTTTAGGGCATCCTTTCCAACTACCAAATCGTAGTGGAATGTACTAATGTTTTGCGACAGAAATGCGGTTGCAAAACATACGTACTTTACCACAAACTCAAAGTTGTTGGTAAACCATTTGCAGATGGGAAGGGGTCCCTTTGGAACCTCTTCCCCTTCTTTGAGAATGTTGAAAAAAATATTTTTTAAGAGCAGGCAGCGGTGCCACGGACCAGTGGCTATTCTTAAAGAATAAAAGTGAAAAATGTCATTGTATATTTTTAAACGCACCCTGTTTTCCTTTAAGAAAAATGGCAAGAGCAGCCCGTGCAGTTACGAGAGGTGGGGCCGGGTGGGGGGGATTCGACAGACGAGGACGAGGGAAAATCAATTATTTATTTATTTTTCCCTCGTCGTCTGTGAAATGCCCCACCCCCCGGCCCCACCACCCCACTGCTCTTACCTGCATGAGCTGCTCCTGGAAAACAGACTGCATTAAAAAAAAATAATGTTTGCTTTATTCAAAAGCAATCACAGACATGGTGGTCTGCTGACCCCATCTCTGTGATGGCAGCGAATCCTAATGGGTCACAAATAGTTACCTACCTCATTAATATTCATGAGATAGGTTGAATCAGTAATTTGCAAAACTACCTATAAGTACATAGGTCACTTCGCAAATTACCACAATGGTTGCAAAAATACTGGTGCAAATTGTAACCAGTATTTTGCAGCCAGTTGTACGTACATTTAAGTAAGGGCGGGAGGTGAACTCCGCTCGGCCAGTGAAGTTTGCAGAGGTTTAGTAACTCCCCACTCCGCTTGGAGTGCGAAGTTTTCCAAAACTCCGCCTACACACCGGAGCTGATTTCACCGGTGCAGAGGACACTTACCTTTGTGTCAAATCGGTGTCCTCTGTCCTTCTCCTGCTGCTGGGCTGCCCTGGCTCCACTTCCGCTGCTCCGTGAGAATTTCAGGAAGAACTGCAGTGCACATGGCGTACTGCGTGAAGGCATGCCATAGGTCAGGGGTGGCACTCCGCCAGGCCATGGAACTCCGTGGAATTTCACAGAGTTACTGAGTAACTCCGTGAAATTCCGTGGGGTACCACTACGCGAGCTCTGCCCACATTTACATCTAAGCCTAAAATGTCAACAAATAAACATGTCTCTGGACCACGACATTTGAATACATGATTGGGGCATTCAGCCAATGGACTGGACTTTAGGCATAAAATGGGGGTTAATAGAGTTAGTAATTTGGTGCACATGCACTGGAGGTATGTCTTCACTCAAGGTAATCTGGTGCATGTGCACTGACGGTATGTGTGCACCCAAGGTATTTTGGTACACGTGCATTGGAGGTATGTGTGCACCCAAAGTAATCTGGTGAATGTGCAACAGAGGTATGTGTGCACTGGAGGTAATCTGAAGCATGTACACTGGAGGTATGTGTGCGCTAAAGACAGGGCTTTAAGTGGGGTGAAAAAACTGGGGGTTCTCTCACAGGGGCGGGGTGGATGTAATTAAGTGCATGGCTTAAAAACACGTAAGCTAAAAATCTGTGCTTAGCATAGTGTGCTGCCCACCTGGGAGTTCCAGATATATAATACAACAAGTAATATTACACCGACAACAAGCCAGGACTATTGACTTTGTCAATGGTTGTTAGTTGCATAAGATAAACAAGCAAAAACTATGGCTTCATTGTATAGAATATTGAAAATGCTTCTGTTCTGAAATGATGAGTCTGTGAAAGTATTGCGAGTCTCTTTGCAGTTACATCAAAGGCAGTGAAGGGTGGCACTGCGGCAGAGTTAAGATTTGTTTTCACCCTGATGGTGATGGCAAAAATGGAGAGGCTGATATAGACCCATCCCAGCACCTGCTTTTTAGAACTGCTGATGCTGAGCACTATCCGGACCCGACCCACTTAAAGCTCTGACTAAAGGTAATCTGGTGTGTGTGCAACAGACGTATGTGTTTACTCAAGGTAATTTGATGGACATGCACTGGAGGTATGTGTGCACTCAAGGTAATCTGGTGCACGTTCACTGGAGGTATGTGTGCACCCACGGAAATTTGGTGCAGGCGCACCGGATGTTGTGTGTGCACTCAAAGTTATCTGGTGCATATTAGGCTTGGGCAGAATTTCAATGACACCAGAGTAATTGGAGTGATTTTGGTAATTCCACGTTACTCTTTGATCCAGAAATAGTGGTAATAATGCGATTACCCCTTGGGGAAAAATCCTACTCCAAGAGCAAATTTAGCAAGCATGAGCGGCTGCTCGCATTGCTGTTTATTTTATGTTGCATTTACCACTATTCCTTAGCGCAAAATGAATCCTCGCATCCATTTTGGACAGGAGGGAACATCATTGCGCTAAGAAAATAGCGTTAAATGCAGAATTCCTCTTTTTGTGTAATTATGCATAATCTCACAGAATGTATAGGGTAATTCTGCATGATTACTGTACACGGAATTGCACGAGTTACGCTCACCAGTAGTTCACATGCACTGGAGATTTGAGTGAACTAAAGATAATCTGTTGTACATGCATTGGAGGTCAGTGTGCACTAAAGATAATCTGGTGCACATGCCCTGGAGGTATGTGTGCACTAAAGGCAATCTGGTGCATATCCTCTTGAGAATGCTTATGATCTCAAGGTAATATGGTGTGCATGCACTGAAGTCGCCATGACATGCGTACTGAAAGTAACTGCGGGCATGTGCACTGAAGACACCGGGAACCTGTGCAGTGAGGGTGCCAAGGACACATGAACAGAAAGAAACTAGAAGCATGTGAACTGAAGGTGAGCAGTGGTGCACACACTGATGTGGGGGTAACGTGCACTGAACACAGCAATGGACATGCACTGAAGATACCAGGGATATGTTCATGGAAAGAAACTAGCAGCACATGCATTGAAGGTAAGCACGAGTGTGCACACTGGAGATCCAGGGATACATGCACTGAAGAATCTGGGAACAAATGCACTGAAGGTGCCAGGAACACGTGCCTGGAAAGAAAATAGGGGCACATGCACTGAAAGTGAACAAGGGTGCACACACTGAACATCAGCAGAAGCATGTACATAGAAGTTAACCAAGTAAGAGTGTGCAGAGGTAACCTATCGTACATGCACTGAGGAAATCTGGTGCAGGCATACTGATTGTAACCTGGTGCATCAGCACTGAAGTTAAGATGGTGCATGCACTTTGCCTCCCTATACTTACTGAAATCCTCAGCGAAGTATTATGGTGGCCAAAACAAATCAGGCAAACTTCTAGCCAATTATCTAAAGATTAAACAACAGAAACTTCATATTGATTCCATTATAGATGATAGCCAAGCACCGAAATTCAAAGACACTGAAATACTCCAAGAATTTGTACATTTCTATCAATCCCTTTACACACCAGAAAACACACCCTCAGATACAGACATATCCCAATATTTCTCCACAATTCAAAAACATATTAATCCCCAATTAGATTTAGCTTCTTTGGAAGCTGAACTTACACAAACAGAATTGTTAAATGCTTTAAAAACTCTTAAAAAAGACAAGGCCCCAGGCCCAGACGGCTTCACAGTGGAATTTTATCTACATTTCGTTCATCTATTACTCCCACACTTACACACTCTTCTTTCTTCCTTTATTGCTTCCCGTAATTCCACCGGCTCTTTTTCCGAAGCCTTGATCTGTCCAATACCAAAGGCTGATAAGGATTTACGTTACTGTAAGAATTATAGACCTATATCCTTAGTTAACGTAGATTATAAAATGTTCTCGAAAGCTCTAGCCCTAGGATTAGAACTACATCTTCCCATGCTGCTTGGAAAGAACAATCAGGTTTTGTCAAAGGCCGCAACATCACTGACAATACACGCTTATTCTTTGACATTTTATCTAAATCATCACATTATCCGGACTCCTTGGCGGCAATTGCGTTAGATGCAGAAAAGGCCTTTGATAGGGTATACTGGCCTTTTATCTTCCACGCTCTCAAGTGGTTTGGGTTTGGACCGAAAATCATTTCTTTAATAGCCCTACTTTACTCTGAGCCCAAGGCCGCCATATCTACAAATGGCCTCATCTCCCCCTACTTTAATCTTAAACGAGGAGTACGCCAAGGATGCCCCTTGTACCCTTTTCTTTTCAATTTGGCCTTAGAACCCTTTCTCTCAAGAATACGCCAAAATAACTCAATCACAGGTTTTGTCTCGGATCCTCAACAAATTAAGCTGGCAGCATATGCTGACGATATTCTAGTTTTTCTCTCCCAACCACAATCTTCACTTACAGCTTTCATGGGAGAGGTGGAGGCCTATGGATTGGTATCTGGCTATAAACTGAATAGAAGAAAGTGTGAGATACTACCCTTAACCAAATACACCTTTAAGGATGATTTTAAGATCTCCAACTTTACTTGGAATCCTAAACATATAAAATATCTTGGCATTTGGTTCTCTCCCTCTATAAAGACATCTATCTCTTTAAACATAGACAAATGTTCTGCCAAACTTAAAACATTGGTCGCAAGATGGCATCCCCTTCATCTTTCTTGGTGGGGTCGTCTGGACACAATCAAAATGATGATGACTCCGATAGTTTTGTATATCCTTTCTAACATTCCACTTTCCATTCCATCTAAATTCTTTCAAAAGATTAATTCTATTTTGATTTCTTTTTATGGAACGCTAAAAACCAAGAATGGCGTTACAGAAATTAACAAGACCAAAATCTGAAGGCGGTGTCAGCTTCCCCCATTTCTCCAACTAGCACAAAGCCTTTCAGTTACGACAACTATCGAATTGGATCACTAATCAATCTGAGGATAAACCTCTCTGGGTGGATCTTGAGACCTCATTTTTAGCTCCCTTCTCATTTCAGGAATATCTGTCCTTTACTCGCAAACCACAAAAGCTCTCTACTCCCATAATTAAGCAATCCTGTAAACTACTATCCACTGCACCCCACTTAGTAGTACATAATTTAGACACTTTTCTCAATTCCACAATTTGGCACAATAAACAAATCCTTCTTAATAGGAAACCTATATATTGGAAGGCTTGGAGAAATAAAGGTCTACTCTGGGTTCATCAATTTTTAGATCAGGGCGCACCCATTCAATTTACGCAATTACAAACTCTTTATCATTTGCCTTCTTCCTTTAAACCTAAATTTTTGACCTTGCAGAACGCAATACTTGACACTTATGCTAAACTCAAATCTTCACCTTCCTCACCCTCCCACCCCTTTTCCCATGGCATAACCTTTTGCACATAAACCCCAAAGCGTCCACCATTTATTCCCGTTTAATGGTACCTCCTGAGATCCGAGACAAAACCAAAGTGGAACTCTCATGGGAATCCGATCTGGGAACGAATTGGCCTATCTCTTTTTGGAACAGAATTTGGACGAAACTTAGGAAATCTTCCAGAGCGGCCAGCACAATACAAACACTCTTCTTTATTTACAACAGATTGTTTCTTACCCCCACATACCTACATAAAATACACAACACAAATCTCAACATTTGCTGGACATGTTCCCAGGTTGACGCTGATCTCCATCATATGCTTTTCACCTGTCCACATGTTTTTATATTCTGGAAACAGGTCTGGCACCAAATCAACACTATATTTCACACCACAATTCCTCTCTCCCCACAAACATTTTCCTAGGTAGTTTAACACCGGACTGGAAAACGAGTCAATCCCAGTTACCACTTATTGATTTGTTAATAGCTGTAGCTTTTCAGCAAATATAAAAAAACTGGAAAGATTCCTCTAAATTGTCCTATTTAGCTTGGTGGTATGCTGTATGTCACAATCATCGCCTCGATACAGCACTCGTCCATCCTATCTCTCTTGCTACTAAACGTTCTCACCTTTGGGGCCCACTCACACAATTTCTAGACGATACCGTGAAGAAAACTTCTTTACCTGCTGCCTCACAACAAGAAGTTACCAAGCCTCCTTGACCGCCTATTGTTTATTTATAATTATGTTTAATTTATCATTTTCTATAATATTTTTTAAAATTGTGTATTTTTGACATGCACTGTTATTTACGATTTCTGTGAACCTTTGATTGTATTCATATCATCTTCTATATTATCCTTTTACTATTTTAATGGATACTATATATCATTATTATTCTTTATTACACCTTCATGTATTTATGTATTAACAAATAACTGCATATACGAAGTATTGTTTTTATGATCATATTAATCTTTTCAATAAACCTTTTCTTGAACTTAAAAAGATGGTGCATGCACACTGAAGGCAACTCTGTGCAGTCACTGAAGATACCAGGGGCATGTGCACTGAAGATAATCATGCGGAGATGTGGACTACCAGAGCTTCAGACTTTGGACCTCCAATTAGGTTTGAGTCTCGGCTGAACATCCTGTGATTCTGGGCAAATCATTTAATCTCTCTGAGCCTAAAAACATGAATGCGACCTTGTATAATGTAACTGGTGCTCATGTAAAGCATTACAATGCCCCTGGGCCGAGTTTGCTTCGTCTAATACTGCAAACAATAAAATAAAAAAAAGTCAGGTGTGTACAGAAGTAGCCCATTGTACACGCACTGGGATAACCAGGTGCACACTAAAGGTAAGTCTGTATGCATGTACTGGAGATACTAGGGGAACTTCAACTGAAGGTAGACAGAGGTGCAAACACACACTGAACAGGATTGTAGCTTCCAATGGTGCAGTGGCACCAGGGCCAACTAAGCCCTGTTTATTGCTGTATTTCACACTTCAAATAGTCTGCGGGTGGATTTCTTTCCTTGCACTAGGGCCCATGACACATTGTATACACCACTGACTTTCAAGGTGAGCAGGAGTACTAAAGGTTACTCAGACACACATAATGAAGGTAATCTGTTGCACTTGTACCTAAATTAACCAATTATACAGGCACTGATGATGCCCTGCACTAGTGCACTGATGGCAAGTAGCTCATTTCGTAATGAAAGGACCCAGGTTTCCCGCACCAATTCTAGCAAGATGGAATCCCACTAAAGATAACCAAGTGAGAATGATTTGAGATCACCTAGGTCATATGGACTGGTGCATGTGCGCTCATGCTACACTGGGGCATGTGTGCTGAGGACACCTGATGTATCTGTGCTGAATTGTTTGGGGCACGTGTACTGATGCTAGACTAGTGCATGTGTGTTGAACTCACCTAGTGCATGTGCACAGATGTTAGACTGGTGCATGTGCGCTGAGGTCACCTGGGGCACGTGCACTGATGCTAGATTAGTGCACGTGCACTAACACTAGACTGGTGCAAGTGTAATGAGGTTACCTAGGACACATGCACTCATGCTATACTTGTGCATGTGTCCTGAGGTTACCCAGGACACGTACTCATGCTAGACTGGTGCATGTGCGCCGAGGTCACCTGGGGCACGTGTACTGATGCTAGACAAATGCATGTGCTTGGAGGTCTCCTGGGCATATGTACTGATGCTAGACTAGTGCATGTGTGCAGAAGTCACCTAGTGCACGTGCACTGACGCTAGACAGGTGCATGTGCTCAGAAGTCACCTGGGTCATATGTACTGATGCTAGGCTGGTGCATGTGCTTTGAGGTCACCTGGTGCATGTGCGATTAGGTCACCTGGTGCACGTGCACTGAAGTCACCTTGGGTCACGTGTACTGATGTTGGAATGATGCACGAGTGCTGAGGTCACCTGGGGCGCGTGCACTGATACTAAACTGGTGCATGTGCTCTGAAGTAATCTGGGGCATGTGTACTGATGCTAGACGAATGCATGAACCCTGAGGTCACCTGGTGCACATGCACTGAGGTGATCTTGTGGTTGTGTGCTGGGGCCACCTGATGTAGGTGCACTGATGCTAGGCTGGTGCATGTGCGCTGAGGTCACCTGAGGCATGAGTACTGATGCTTGACTGGAGCATGTGTGATGAGGCCAACTGGTGCATGTGCTGTGAGGTCACATGGTGCACATGCACTGAGGTCACTTGCAGCACTTGTACTGATGCTAGACTGATGCACGAGGGTTGAGGACTCCTGGGGCACATGTACCTATGCTAGACTGATGCATGTGTTCTGAGGTCACCTGGGTCACGTGCACTGATGCTAGACTGGTACATGTGCACTTATGCTAGACTGGTGCATGTACCCTGAGGTCACCTGGTACGTGTGTGTTGAGGTCACCTGGTGCATGTGTGCTGAGGTCACCTAGGGCACGTGCACTGATGCTAATCTGGTGAATGAGCACATATACTAGACAGGTGCATGTGCGCTTTTGTCATCTGGGGCATGTGTACTGATGCTAGACGAGTGCATGAGCCCTGAGGTCACCTGGTGTACAAGCGCTGAGGTCACCTTGTGCATGTGTGCTGAGGTCACCTGATGTATGTGCACTGATGCTAGGCTGGTGCATGTGCACTGAGCTCACTTGGAGCACGAGCACTGATGCTAGACTGGAGCATGTGTGCTGAGGTCAACTGGTGCATGTGCTCTGAGGTCACATGGTGACCGTGCACTGAGGTCGACGGGGGCACTTGTACTGATGCTAGACTGATGCACAAGCTCTGAGGTCACTGGGGCAGATGTACCTATGCTAGACCGATGCTGTGTCCTGAGGTCACCTGGGTCATGTGCACTGATACTAGACTGGTGCATGTGCACTTATGCCAGACTGGTCCATGTGCCTTGAGGTCACCTGGTGAGTGTGTGTTGAGGTCACTTGTTGCGTCTACACTGAGGTCACCTAGTGCATGTGTGCTGAGGTCATCATGTGCCTGTATGCTACGGTCACCTGATGTTAGACCAGAGGATGTGCTCTGAGGTCATCAGAAGCACGGAAGGAAGCTGAGTGAACATACACTGAAGTAATGGTGCACAGGGGCTCTAAGGCCGCCAGAAGTACCCTTTGTGTGCTCTGTGGTTTATCACTTATGTTCCAGGGCATCAATAAATAGGCACTCCAGTCTGATAACAAAGTTATTCTTTTTAGACACTTGACTCGCCAAGTGGAGGTAAGTTGACATTTAATCTAGACACAGCATCACACAGTGAGTAACACTCAGTCAAGTCAAACACAGCGCCGAGCAATATCTACATGTAGTGGCCGCTGTAAAAAAAAATGATCAATCAATCTTTTAATGTAAAGTTCAGCCAGTGACATACATTCAAGGAAAAATAGGACTTTCATTTATAGGTAAATAGAAAAATATCACAAAACGACTGTTTAATTACTATTATATTTTGAGGTTAGTGGTCTACTGTACCACTGTAATCACATGGAGGTATGGAGTAATTTACATATTGAATGTTGGGCATTAGCCCTGCACAAGATGCATTTCTGATTTTGTATTGCGAGCCTGTATGCCTTTGGCATTTGTTTATCTGACTGCATCTGTTATTTTGCCTTACCCGTAAAACCCTTCTCCAGAATGTAAACAAAGGCTATAGAAATGAGAAAAAGAAGTGCAAGTGCTATGGAGACAGCAGCAGGCTGGGGGAGTGGGAGGATGAAAGAAATAGTACCTCAATCACAAGTAAAGCAGCGGACGGGCATGGAGTAACTTTAATCAATCGGTGCTTGGTCCCTGCTCCACAGAAATGACTGGATATGACGTTTCGCCTCCAATGTCCAATTAAGGAGCGTGGAAAAAGTGTGATCGTGAAGCACACAAATGACAAGCATGGGTGGGCTCCAAGCCCTTTACTGTATACAACAGTGTCTCGCAAGCGAGACGCATGCCCTAGAGTATGCACTCGCAGGCTCGACCCTTCAAAGTAGTTCCCTGAATGTAAGCAGAGTAAAGAAAAACTCACCCAATCGGAAACATTGTAAAATGGCTACACATCAGGAGAGGGATAAACACAAAAAGAGGAAGGAAAGTCGTCAAATAAGAAGCAAGCAAGTAGGATAGACATTATGCCAACCAATCATGAGCAATGGGCTGACCCAAAGCACACTATAGAATTGTTATGTATTGTGCAAAATAGATCTTTAGACAGCACACAACTAAAGTTGTGTGTATGGGAGACCTAAAACTGATCACTCTCACCTTTAATTAAATTGAAAAAATAGCTGTGACAGTGACACCCTGGCTAGTCGCACATACTGAAACAACTAGGCCCACCACACAAAGCTGCATTTACTTCGTATCCATTTGACATAGCACTGGAATCCCAAACACGCTAGTTATCGCAATTCTGCATAAAAAATAAAGAGTATTTCACTAATTTCAGAACAATATAAAGATAGTTTGTTGCTCGAATTTGCGACACAGACAACCCCGCCAGCCAGCAGCCGCGGCCCGTGCAGGTAAAAGTGGTGGGGCGGTGGGGCCGGGTGGGGGGATTTCGACAGACGATGACGAGGGAAAATAAATGATTTATTTAATTTTCCCTCTGCATCGTCTCTTGGTCCCCCCTTACCCGGCCCCACCGCCTCACCGCTGTTACCTGCGCGGACCGCGGCCGCCATGCCAGGGTTCTACATTTGTATGACAATAATACACAAATACCTGTTGTCGTCATTTTCCCAGTACCTCTACATATTCAGATTGGAAAATGTTATCTTTTTTGTTCTTTGTATATTTTTTTACATCTTTAATTAGGGAAGGGAGTAGAAGTGGGAACCGTTTAGATTAGGGGGATGTAGGGCCTTATGTTCTGTTTATTTTATATTTTTCTCTGATTAAGCACTTCTGTAATATCCTGCAGTGCAGCTCTAAGCGTCCTACATGCACAGAAAAATAAATAAATAACCAATTTGGGCGATTTTGTTTGAACCCCTTTGAACAGCAAATGGCAAGACCCAAACCAGGCACTTCCTGATGATGTCATGAGCCCACGAGACCTCTCTATCAACGAGCCAATGCTTAAACTTTTGAGGTGGTAGGAAATACCACATACAAGCTGTTCGTCTGTAGAAATCTGTGGGAAGGTGCTCGATTTGTGACACCTGGTAGAAAAAAATAGTCCCATGTAAACATTGATATTGTAATAGTATGAAATGAATCATACCGTTGTCTTCTATGATATATTTGGGCACAAATATCATGTCAAGCCGTAGAACCGAAAGCAGAAGTGCATTAATTCTGGCAAATAAATGTTCGAAGAGGCTCAATAACTCAACTGCGAATCCCCCCCTTTCTCCTCACTCAGTGGTGACACGCAACACTGTGCCGACCTCTGTTGCAAACGAGGAATACCAAACGCCTGAGCCTGTTTTATGTTGTGCTTGCTCGTGAGCGTCAACCTTCTTTTAAGTGCTTCTATTTTTAGGAAAACGAAATTGAGGAACATGCTTTGCTCAGAAAGACAGTTTTTTCAAGTTTGTTGGTTATACAGTAAATAAATGGACATTCGAAATGTGTGAGGCAGATTTTGCTGCAATAAGCACAGAATGCTTAATTTTTAACAGATTTTCCAAATTTACTATTGCTTTTCCACACTTGTCGATGATCTCACCCATTGAGAAATAGTTATCTCCTTATCTGATTATCCATCAGTATAAAGCTACAGTAATATGAAAATTGACATTCATGTGCTCAATGTGTGCAAAATATATGAATTACTATGTCTCATCGCTTGATGAACCGAACACCCTGCCTTCTGCGGGGGTTGTTTCCCGCTTGAATGTCAAGCGCAGCTCTGCAACTGACAAGTGCCTAATGATGCATTTATGTACAGATGTGCGCCTCGTTTTCCCCTCTCCTTTGTGTGCTGTGCGGAAGAGTGTTTCAAGGCACGTCTTGATTTAGTGAAGAGGCAGACATTTGGCCAAGTGGTTTAAAAAAATCGTAGTATTATTTGATCTCACACTGTTGCTTACAGCTGTCAAAAATGTATTTTTCGCCTTCTTCAGATACAAACACATTCAGGGTTTCAAAAAGAAATTGGACGCTGGATTTCTGAAACCCCTCTCTGTATTGATGCAGTTGATGTGGTTTGTGGGTTGCGGCTGCTTCTCAGTGCTGTTAGATAAGAACAGCAGAGTATGGGGTTTTAAATTAATGACTGGGTCACCGTACTTTACCAACACGAAATAAGACAGCATTGTGTCTTGCAGCTCAGCATACACCATGGTGGATCACTCATTCGACATCCTGTAGGTAGAATCAAAACAGAGGGCAGAGCGAACATAAGGTAAGTGAGCTGCAGATGCTGAGGAAGAAGATTTCAAAGCAAATTCAAAGACCAGATGTTGTGAGTAAAGCTGAGGTTAAGGCATCCTCACAGCAATGTTTCGGGTTATTCCGGATCAGAGGAGTTCAACTGGAGGGGGCAAGAGGTGCGGCTGCTGCCTCCACGGTCAGCAACCAACTAACTCAACCATGGGATTCAAACCCTAACCTTCCTAAGTGAGAATAAAGACTGCAGAACACTCAATATGTACTACACTGTGCCATAAAGATGAAGAAATAAACATAACACCAGGATCTTGGAGCAGGGCATCTGGAGATGGGAGATCTGGTTCAACAATTGTTGGATGGTCTTGGTGTAAACAGTGAATTCCCAATTAGAGTGCCCTCTTGAGATATTTCCTGAATGGGGAGCGTGTCTAGAGGGATCTGACATGATCCAAATCAGGACCTACAAATGTCCTCATGGGCCTTCTTTCAAGAGCAATGTGCAAGAACATTGTTCAAGTGGACCTGTGGCTAGAACTCACTTTCCTCAAATTTGAATCTGTACAGTTCTTAGCTAAGGAACTTTTGTCCTGCTAGTACAGTCAATTCTGAGTCGAACTGTGACTGAAGACATGCCCATGTTGAGATTTTTTGTGCATTTATATTTCTGTGCATGATTAACCCCTTCGATGCGTCGGACGGCCCCCGGCCGTCCGACGTCACAGTGGGCGTGTGCGGAGGATGGCCGGGGGCCGTCCGAACCCCGCCCACTCAATAAATCACCAGCATCGCGGCGGAATTCGCACCGCGGTCAAGGTGTTAACAAGGTAAAGAATTACGTTTTACACTTCTTTAAATATCCACACACTGATGTGGTACTGTTGTATTTATAACAGGTTTTCTGTGATGTGTAGAAGAGCGATTTTCGGACCCTTGTTAACTAAGCCTCAATTTGTCCTAACAGCCATATTTTTAAAATGAATGTTACCCTTGTGTTACTCCTGCACATTTCACTGTTTGTTATTTCTGCAGCACATCATCAAGCAGAATCATATTTGTTTATTTTCACTGTCATTGTTCAGGCTGTTCTCGATGAATTTTCCCTGGTTCAACTGCAACTATTACTTCAAAGTCTTTCCACTAGCTCAGTGTACCTATTCAGTCATAATAGCTAGCTGTTGTTCATGTATCTAGTTTGTTCCACCATCTCAAGATGTCGTTAGCTTAAAGTGGGCAGAATAATTATTCATGTAGTGGGATAGTGCTTAGGTGTTAGGGCAATGTGACGCTTAATGAGACTGTGCCCTGATTTGCTGTGAATGTAACATATTTGATCATACCATGATGAATTTGTAGTTTTGTTAATTTCATATATGAAAATAATGTATAAAAACCCTCGATTTTGGGGTGAGTCAGAGATCGTTCATGTGCTGCTAGGAATAATGTATATTTCATTCTGGTTTGGATGCCCACTTGTGACTTAGAATATGTTTGATTTTGCACTTCTCTGTAATGCCCTATTTGTTGAGAGCCTTTAAGGCACTGACTCTCTACCATGTTTCCTAATGATTTTTGTAATCAGTCCTTTAAGCTATTTAGCTGATCTAGAAATCAGTTACTGAGTGTGCCCTTTTACTTAATGGACTGTATTTCTGATATTTTTGATGTGCTGTCAGGTGCCTTAGCTTGGGGACACATTGCATATTGAAATTGAGGTTTAACGCTATCTACAATTCATCAATTCGTGAGTGTTCTGTTAAGGTAAATTTTGGGCTGCCAAAATTGCAGGATTCCCCACATCCACAAATTTGTGGTAGCAGAGGATGGTTGTGACTTGAGAGCACCTCCTTTCTGCTTTAGAAAATTCCCCTTCTGTGTTAGTGGATTTTCCGGTGTGGATCTTCCTGGTGGATTTTGCCGTGATCCTAACTTGCAGTGCTGCTCCTGTTTCTGATCAAAATGGATTGGAATGATTGAATACAGCAGAATGATTCTTGTGTTTGTGAGAGTTGTGGTTTAAAGTGTTGAGTCTTGTGTTCAGTGATGGATTGTTTTGCTGTGTGTGGGGATTTTGGTTGTGCAATGTTGGTTTTGGGTTCAATTGGTGGTTTGATTACTCTGATTTTGATATACTTTTCTTATTTGTGATTTGCGTCAAAAAGTTTTGGTTTTTACTATTGGTTGGTTTAGTAATTGGATTTGTCAAAATCCAAGATCTCGAGATGTTGTTGTTGAACATGCCTGCATAAAAGCAGTGTGTTTTGCGAGGCTCAGCATACATACAGATAAAGATTTTATTGAAATTAACAAGTTTTCTGTCTAGGAGTTTGCATGTCTAATCTAGGTTGGTTTCTTTTGCTCCTTGGTGCACAGGAGTAATTACACTAGCTAAAGGTGGATTGCCCCTGGATGGGAGTCTGCTTTAGTGTGAATTATGATTGGCAAGTGCCATGAAGATACTAGTCTTATTTCTGTTGTTTGTGAGATTTGTTTAATTCTAACCTGCTGATTTTCTCCTATATAGTTTTAGGAGAAAAGATTTATTTTGGTTTATTTAGTGTGTGTTCAATTGAGGAAGGCTGTGAAATTGTTTTCTCACTCACAGAAAAGTCATGCTGCAATTGATTAGTCAGCCAAGGAGTCTCACTCGGATCGGTGAGATGTCACCACAAAGTCAAACTGTCATTGGGTGGTTGCTGTCAAAACCATGCTGTGATTGGTTGACCTTTGGCATAGTCCCGCTGAGATTGGTTGCTGTTCGCTGGCTTGTTTTGTGTGTTTTTTACATTCATTTGAAACTAAATAATAGGTGCTGTGTGGAATAAAGATGTAGCTCCTACCATACTTGCTACAGAGAGACAAAAAATATCTGCAGAGTGTTCGCCTGCATATAAAATGATGACGGATATTGTTTTTTATAAGTGTACCTCGATAAGTGATTGGCATGAATACACCTCTTCTGACAATGACTTTCAGTTTCCTTTAGATGGTACCTTTAACATTAGAAGCTAGATTTCTTGGGACAGACCATGAATGAGAGGAAGCCATTACCTAGGCCTACACAGTTTGAGGCATTGAATAAACGGGATTGTATGGCTACAGAGAAGGGGAGACAGAAAATGAAAAAGCAGGTGAGGGGTTCATTTAGACAATGGATTGAAGGTGAGTTGGATCATCTGGAGATTTGCTGGAGAGAGGAAATGATAAAGAGAGTGAGAGTTTTCCCTGCAGTAGTTAAGGAGAAGACAGAAAGGTGATGAGGGAGGCAAAGAGAAGCAGAACCAAGAAAGAGATTCAAAGGAGGAGGATATCTTTTTAAATGATCTTTTGAATTCTGGACCTCCTCCATACACTGATGAGATTCAGAGACAAGTCTTGGCTTCTGTAGTGCCAGATACAAGTGCAGCAGGAGATGGTTCAAGTATACAGACACAGGGATTCACTGCACTTACAAGTGTGGGCACATCAGTGAGTGTCGCTACCTGAGAAGAAATTGACAGCTTTGCCAAGTATTAGCAGAGATGCTACTGCTGCCTCTTAAATTTCAATTGACATTCCCTTTGCTATTATAGAGACATTGGTGTTGGGCTACTGAAGATTGAAATTTGACAAATTTTACAGTGGACAATCAACATAAACAGATTGTTGCCATTCAATATGGATGAAATGAGGCACTTGATCAGAGAAGCAATGAGGTGTGCAAATGATAGGCTTGAGGAATTGGCTGATGAGTGCAAGGTTGACATCAGTAGAATTCTAAATGTGCAGAAAAATTGCAAAATGGATTTGCCCAATTAATGAAATAAAAGAATTAGGTTTAATATTATTGCAAGCCCACATTAATGATCTGTTCAAAAAGATTAGGGACAGGAAGGATTTGAAGAAATACAGAGAAAGGTGGAAGAAGAAGGTTACTACTAGAAAGAAAGCTTAGGAGCTGGGATGAAAGTGAATGGGCCCATTGGTGATTTCGAGTAGAAAGCAGTTTCAGAATTTACCCTGAAAGATGTACATAGACTACATAGACATAGACTGAATTGTGTGCGTGTGCTTAGGACGTGAGTTGATATTTATGCTTTTATGACAAATTTTCCAAAATTGCGAGAGGAACCTGAGGAATGGTACAAGGATTTTCATTGATTGATGATGATTTCAAAAATGCTTTGGACTGATTTGGAAGCGCTGTTTGAAAATGGTTGTTCCTAGTGATTTATGGGGGAGTGTAAGGTTGTTGTTGCTTGGCTGACTGAGGAACCAACTAGAGTTGAGCTTAATAATGCTCTGTCTGTGGTGGTTGCTGACAAGTACACAGCAGCGATGTAGCATTTGAAAAAGAAGGTACAGGAGAAAGAAATTAACTGGTCAAAGATTTTGAGAACCACACAAGAGACAAAACAGTCAGTGAATGCATATTATGAAAAGCTCATTCAAATTTTTAAGAGGCACAGAGAGTTGAAGATCTAGAGAAAGATGGTGCTAGCAAATTTGTTTCTGATTTTGTTATGGGTTTACGTCCTGAGCTCAGCTCTCATATACAACAGAGTGTGACTATATACAACAGAGTGTGACTGGTCTGACAAAAAGCGAAATCAGAAAAAGATTAAGGAAAAGCTGATGGCTGCACAGACGAAGCAGTTTTAGTGAAATGGCAAGAACCAGATGATGGGTTCTGATTTGGTTTTTGTGTTGTCTGACAATTCTGAAATGAATAGGATGCATTTGATGCAAGGTTAAGAATGGGAAATGAAATGATGCAAGGCTGTGGAAGAGGAGTTGTGAATAATACTGGAGTGAATGCAAACATTGATATGCTGCAAAAGAGCATTGCTTGACATTCCTGCAGTAAAGTTGGCCATTGGAACCAGGAATATAGACAGACTGCAGATCAAATCCAAATTGGTTTTGTTTCCCAGATGCAGGTGAATACGAATCAGGTGCAGACATTGTCAGTAGCCCCAGCCCAACCGGCAAAGAGTGAAAAATCAAGGGCAGTGTCACATGAAATTGGCCACAGCTCCAGTGTTGCAGCAAAATGTGAGAAACAAAATGCCATATAGTCCAGGGTTTCGGCAGAATCCATTGATTCAAAATAATGATTTCCCTCACATTTTTCCAGAGACTAATTCCCAATGACAGTGCCTGAAGAGGGAGGAGGATTGCTTACTAGGAGCAGTCCTGGAGGTAGACCAAAGTGACTCATGTCTTTCTTGATAGATACGGATGCTACCTGCTATACACTTCTTTCTGTGGAAGTTCCAAACCTACTCATCTCTGGAAGAGAAGTCCAAGTTGTAGGCATTTGCAATGAACAGATTGTTAACCAGACTATAGCAGGTGTCCCTGTAAAAATAGGATCAATAGAGGATAATCATCAGGTTATATTGTGTGATTCAAACCTGTCAATTTGTTGGGCAGAGACTTCCTTTGCAAGATGAACTGCATTATTTATTGCACATGGGATTCTGTCACAGTTGAAACACAAGATGAACACTCAGGGCCCGATTCTGATGCGGGTTGGAAAAGCTTCCCGACCGAATCGGTTGGGAAATGGTTTCCGACCCACTCGGATCGGGAAAGTCCAACCGGCAGAGTAGGATGCATCCGGATGTTTCCAGATACGATTTGGTTGAACTCCCATTGACTTCAATGGGAACATTTGTTCCTAACCGCATCAGAATTGGGCCCTCGGTCGGGAAGATACGTTCCCGATCCGATTTGGAAGGAGCAAATGCCGTTAGGAGGCCTTCCTAACCGCATCAGAATCAGGCCATTGGTCGGGAAGCTTTTCCAACCCGCATCAGAATCGGGCCCTAAGTCACCTGATTCAAGAGTTCAGTTGCTACCAGTCCTTACTAAAGAAAATTTGCCTCTGGATTTAAGACAAGTGTCCAAGAAAAGGCATGAGCTTTCATAGGTAAAGAGATATGACTGATAGAAAGTGCAGTGTTTTTCAAGATAAATATAAAACCAAATGCATTTTTCTCTAGAATTAAACAACACAAACTTTCAAAAAAGGCAGAAAAGGGAATGAATCCTGTAATTGAAAAAAATGATTGAACAAGGAATTCTGCTGGAAGTGCTTGGTAGTCCTTACAATTCTCCTGGGATGGGCCTTAAAAAACAGAGTGGTAAATGGAGAATCGTGCAGGACATTAGAAAAAAAAATAATATTCTGTTTTCATATTGTCCGGTGGTATTGAATACTGCAGTAATTTTTGCTCCAGATTCCAACAGATGCAGAATAGTATATTGTTGTTGGTTTTATGCCAATCAATCTTCTCCATTCCTCTTGATGAGGATAGTCAATTTCTTTTTGTGTTCCAGTTACAAAATAAAGTTCTCATTCTGTGTTGAATCCCACAGGGGTATTCTGAAAGCCCTTACATCTTTAGGCAGATCCAAAAGAAAGATTTGGAAAGATTGCACTTACCCTGTAACTCACTACTGGTGCAATCTATAGATTACCTATTGGCATTTAAGACAAAAAAAGACTGTACATTTGACACAATTGCAGTGTTGAATCATTTACCTAACAAGGGTCACAAGGTTTTTGCCACAACCATGCAGTACTGTAAGAAAGAAGTGATTTATCTTGGTCATCACATTAAGAAAAGGGGCAAGACAAGTCTCAGCAGAATGTGTTTCTGCAATTCTGAAGGTGAATACCCCTACCACCCAGAGGGAGGTGAAAATGTTCCTGGGAAGTTTTGGCTATTTCCATCAGTGGAATCTAAAATCTTCCTTTATTGTAAAGCCTTTATTTATTAAGGCTGACCCACAGTAACATCAGAGATCCAGTAGCATTTGATGACAAATGATTTGAGGCTTTCCAGATACTGAGGGAAAAATTCAGTAATTTGTCCACTCCTGGAATGTCTTACTACAATAAGATGTTTTTTCTTTACTCCCATGAGAGAGGCAGGTGTGTTCTTTCAGTCCTCACTCAGAAATAGGGTGAAGTCATGAGCCTAGTGGCCTACCTGTCAGCTGATTTAGAACCAGTAGCTGTAAGTCATCCTGGTTGTCTTTAAAGTTGTTGCTGCTGTTTGCATTGCAATTGAGCAAAGTGAAGGATTTGTCACGAGACATACATGGATTGTGTTTGTTCCACATTCTGTTCAGCTTTTTCTGACCCATAAATGGATTCAGCACATGACAAACAGTTGTCTGACCAGATATGAACAAAGTCATACTGGCAGCTGTGAATATTTCAATCAAAAAGTGTAACGTCCTAAAACTTGTGACACTGCTTCCTGTTTCTGACAATAAAGGAGACAAAGACAGGGGTGATGATGATGATTATGATTAACGAGAGCATGACTGCATCAGCGTCACAAAGGTATGTACTAAGTCATGACCAAACATTGGATAAATTCCCCCTGAAATGGCTGTCTGATTCTGTTTTTAAATGGTTCTTGTTTGAGAGACCATTGTGGAGCACTTTCATTTCTGAAATTCATGAAACATCATACCTGGCAAATGTAACTTCAGCACAAGTGGTAGAGTTGATTGCATTGACAAGAGCTTGTTGCCTTGCAGAAAATTTGAATATGACAACCTATACAGACAACCAGTATGGTTTTGGAGGGGTCGATGACTTTGGACAATTGTGAACACAACAAGATGATGGACGCAGTGCTGAAACTTTTCAAGCAGATTTCATTGAGATGCCAGACTACAAAGCCCTTAAGTACATTCTTATGATTGTCTGCTTGTTCTTTAAATGGGTTGAGATCCATCCACCCGGAGATCAGACAGAATGACACTTGGATTCCATTTTAAAAATGACATTTTTAAATTGATTTGTACAGCTCTCCAAATTGCTCAAATAATCTATTGTTTTTATTGTCCTCAATTATCTGGAATAGCCGAGAGGATGAATTGTCCCATCAAAAACAAGCTGGCCAAAGTATGTGCATTCACCAGTTTGAAATGCCTGATTCTCTTCCTCTTGTCCTAATAAGTATTAGGAGCACTCCAGATAAAAAGACTGACCTCTCCCCCTATGACGTGTTAATGGGCAGAGCAATGAGATTAGCCTGCATTCCTTCACCTACACTTGTTTCAATGACTGATGACATTGTTTTAGATTACTGCAAAGGTCTGACACATGGTGAAATCTGTTTCTTATCAGGGGAATATGGCAACAGCATTGAGAAAAGAAATTCAGTGCAACCCCCTGATTCATTCCAGGAGATTAGGCCCTTATTAAGAAGGAAGCATGTGTGGAAAAAATTGTTTAGAAGAATGCTGGAGAGTCTCATTTTAAGTCTTTCTTGTCACAAACACTGCTGTGAAGTGTGTTGGAGTGCCGCAGTGGATCCACACCCTTCACACAAGAAGAGTGAAGGTGGCAGATGAAGAAGTCAAGCTCAAGTTTGCAGTGTGGATCCAGAGGGGGGTGAAGAAAATGTTGAAACTGGTGAAGTTGAAGAAGTTGCTGCTGATGAGAGTGAAGATCCTGGTGGAGGTACTAGTAACAGTGGCCAGTTTCAAATCGAAAGTCATAGTGAAAAACTGTCATGAGTGGCAGTAAGAAGAAGTAGTCTCTAATGTGATCAGTGAAAGGCTCCAGTTGAGAAATCGAGTCCCGAGAACCCCCAGAGGGAGAAAACAGATCACACTGAGCTGAACTGCAGATGTTGTTCAAAGCTCAAGTCCATGAGTGAGTGAAGAAGATTCAGCAGTAGTCACAAGTGAAGAGTTGCGACACCAAAGGAAGCAAAAAGAATCTGCGAAAGAAATAACTGAGAGAATAAAAGACTAAAGTCAATCTAAGAAGAGCCTGAAGTAATTGAAATCGACTCAAATAGTGAAAGTGAGTTTCCAGTTGGTAAAAGACCAGCAAGAAAGAGAATTCCAAATAGAAAGTATTCTTCACCTGACTGAGTATATCTAGAATCTGTGTCTGTAGAAGAAGAGTCTGGTGCAGAGATCAGCTGTCCAATAAACTATTGCCAATCATTTGTTTTAAAACAAACTAGAAGAGAAAACGAGCAGCCTTGAACTCTGAGAGAAAAGTATGAGAATGGTGAAATTAGTTTGAACTTTGAAAAAGAATCCAGATGAACAAAATAGTTTAAGAATATGAATTGAACTCAACTAAAGAAAACCGATAAAAAATGAGAAAGCTTCTGAAGTCTATTTTGATTTTGATTTTTGATCATTTCTTTGAAAAAAGAGGAAGAAAGAAAGAAGAAAAGTTCTATTATTGTTTTGCAAGAAAATTTGGTTGTGTTTTGGAGTTTCACATTCCTTTTTGATTGTGATCTCAATAGAAAATAGCCTGTAGGAAATGCAACAAAATTATTGGCTTAATGTCCTTGATGTTGATAATAACAGTTGTAGTTGCCTTATTGTGGTGTCTCCTTTTTCTGGTAGGATATGTCTCCACAGATGACGGATTAACTACAGTACATAATGATGCTAGATATAGTACATTGACACAAAGGGAAAGTTTACTTAATGGATTTCATGATAATAAGTATACTAAAATGTTGGATGAGTATGTGGATATTATGGGGACTAAGGATTGTTTTGTATGTAGTTTTCTCCCCTCTTCTGCAGGTGAAGATGCAACATATATACAGGTTCCAACAACTTATTCACTGTCCTGTAATGTGCTTGTTAGTATTTTCAATAAATATGAGTTTCTATTGCCTTATCTGTCAGATTTCAACCTGTTGCTGGAAGAGCTTCCGGTCTCTGAAGATGCTAAAGATGGGTTGAAATATTGTACATTTTTTAGTACAGTTGCACAAATTAACCATACTACTAATAAATCTAAACAGGAGTATGTGTGTAGTTTAGGTAAATAAGAATATGAGTTTGTTAGGGAATATAATGAGAGGAGAGTGAAAATTGTTAGAGATTGGAAAGATGCATAGAAGATAATAGAATAAATTAAGGCTGAGGAAGAATTTAAATTGTCAATTGACTGAAAATGGAGCATGAGAGAGAGGAAGAATTGTGTATGGTGTGTCCTGGATCCACAGGAGTTACGTCAAGTGAATATGTGGGTGCAAGTAAGTGTGAGAAAAGTTATGTTATTAGTGGTGATTTCCCAATATATGAAAAAACTATTTTGAGAGGGATTTATTATGTGCATGGTAAGATTGCTTTTTTCAACCTGCCTCATAATTGGTTGGGTTTGTGCTATCTTGCTTTTGTGTTTTCTGGAGTTTGTCATGTGAATGATGCTGTTGGTTTGAAGAGAGTGAAAAGTAGTTTTGGGCAGATAGTATTAGATATATTAGGAGCTATAAATCATCTATATGTGTTGTTATGAATGATCTGAAGATTAGGTGGTTGTCTACGCTTGTGGACCGGCTTGCTTCTTACACTCTCAGCACCCTAATGCAAAATAATTCTGAACTGATTGCAATGTGCACAATGATTATGCTAAACCGATTAGAGGTATATATCCTATATATCCTTCTTGCAAAAGAAGTCTGTGTTTGAAGGGCTTTGAAGGTTAGAGGGTATTCCACCTACATACCTGATAACACAATGCATAAATTCAAATAATACTATTATTTCTTGTGTAGTCCAAGCTTTAGAGGAGCTTGGCTTGTGAAAAGCAGTAGGTTCCTGGGTTAGTGAGATAGGAAACGATTCTAGCAAGGTTGGGAATGGTTCGATAGGTTGGGAGGGGGTATTCTTAGGCTAACACAAACCCCTGTATTAATTGTGTTGATTTGTGAAATTGTTCTGTTTCTCTTGTTCGCATTTTCTTAGTATTTTTTAGAAAATGTGGATGTAAGGGGAAGAGAGAATCATCAAAGAGGAAAAGGGAAGAATTTGATTTAGCGGATGCCAGAGATTGTGTTTACAATCATCTCAAATGTATGGAAGGATCAACCTGAATGAAGCAGACTGTGTTATAATTGTTGGCTAATTAGATTAATTAATAATTATGTGTTTTAGTGATTCTAGAATAATTAGAGGGGTGAGGTTTTTGAGGATGTTTGTGCATTTGTATTTTTGTGCATTATTAATAACATACAGAATATAGTTTTACACTCAATTACACATGTACACACTGCTATAGTACTGTTGTTCTGTCTTTAAAATGAGTTTTCTACGATGCATAGAAGTGTGTTTTTCTGACCCTTGTTGACTAGGCCTAGTAGCCATCATTTCTGATATTTTTTGATGTGGTATGAGGTGTGTTACCTTGGCAACACATTGCCTTATGAAACTGAGGGTAAAACTGTCTCGGATTCATCAAATTGTGGGCGTTCTGTTGAGGTAAAGTTTGGGATGTCAAAATTGCGGGGTTTCCTGCACTTGGAGCCATCTATAGGGCACTTTTTGAATCCCTTCAACTCAACTCAACCTGAAGTTCTCAGGCAAATGACTCTCTCAGAAGGGCACAAGCACTGAGACAAAATGAGATACATTGCCCTAATGGGCTTAAAGGAGTTTTGGACTGTTGCTTTTAGCACCTTGTGTCCGATACCTCATTAAGAGCGAGATTTCTTCTACCTATGGGATGATTGCTACTGTAGGGATGATGATCAAGAGAAAGGGACAGTGGGCTTTTTTAAGGAGGTCCAGCATAAGGGCCCAGAGACACGGTTTAAACAAAAAAGTTATGCTGTTCCTACAAGATGTAGGCCAAAAAATAAACGAAGGAAGAGGAGAATAACTGGACCCTAAAGGTTCACAGTTGGGAATCCATATGATTGGATTATATTGCCCTCACACACCTTCTCAGGTGTCATGCTTCATCATAGGGCTGCTCCTCGTCGGGTCGGCAGGTGCAATACCCGACGGGCTCCCTATAGTAGGGGCACTTTCTCGGAGATCTTTTTCCAATTGCCGATGGGTGAGGTGGGAGTGAGGGCGCTAATGTGTGTAGATGAGGGTGTAAGTAAGTGAATCTAAAATAGGGTTGGGAGTACTACCGATAACAATTTTAATCAAGGAGTCTCCTACCCTAACTAAAAACAAAAAACTATAAGGCGCTGTGCTGAATATTATGCCTCAGATCATGGTGCTCTTATAGATGGTAGGTCAACATGTTTCACGCCTCTTGGATATTCTATGGGCGATTCGTCGTTGCTACTGTAGCCATTGTTTATACACTATACCATATTCACATAAGTTGAGCCAATTTGTTGCTTTTTATAAAACTCAGTCTAGATGTTTTGGTTCCATTTATCATGCCAGATAAAATAAACAGAAGCACCTGGAATCATCATTTGGATGTATTACTAGAGGTGTGCGGAACTCGCAGAGTTTCACTCCGTGGAATTCCGACAATGGGCAGAAGATATGCAGCTCGCACTGCAATTTAGTGCAGGTAGCACAAGCAGTACTGAAAAATCTGCGTGAATGGCACCATATGTTGCACAAGAATGCTGACAAATATACTCAAGAGACAGCCCTCTAACAGCGACTGCTCACGACCGCCCGCATTAAAAAAGTGCCGTAGGGGATGCCAAATCTTGCTCACGCTTGCCAGCTTGTATTTTCTGGAGCCTCGCTGGAGAACATTTCCGCCATGTGGTGATTGCCGGAATTTGAGCGGAACTCCATGTTAAAGAGTAACATGAAGTGACCAAAATTCTGCCAATTCCACAAGAGGAATGAAGCATACCAGCCCCCCTATGTATTACTACAGCACCTCATGGCATTTTTGCTAAGTATGTTAATTCATGCACATAACCAGCATATATACATTTCTAGTCATTGGGTGTTAATGTCATACGTCAGATGCAAAAGGCAGAAGCAAGTTTAATGTTTAACAGAAACTGTCTTGCCCTTCTTGCCGTGGTCGGAGAATCTAAGAAAATCCTTGATCAGGGAGGAGCAGTAGCTATTATCCTCCTTGAACTAAGACTTAGGAGGGTTGGTGTCTCAGGTGGTGTTATTACCTGGCTCCGGTCTTACTTAGACGGTAGAACATTCCAGGTCTTCTCAGGGGAGTCCACGTCTAGGAGCCTATCGCTCAGCTGTGGAGTCCCCCAGGGCTCGTCTCTGAGCCCCACATTGTTCAATATATATATGAGACCACTTGCTGATATTATGGGATTAAGATCATCACGTATGCTGACGATACGCAGCTGGTAATTGCCCTCATTGATCCTTGGACCCTCCCGTCTGATCTTGAATCCTGTTTGGAGAAAGTGGCCACCTGGATGGAACACTCCTGTCTCAGGCTCAATGGAGGAAAAATTGAACTAATGCTCTTGGGAAACGCGACTAGCATCGATCTCAAACAGACATGGCCAATTTGCCTTGGCCGTGCCCCAATCCCTAACACTAAGATCAAAAGCCTTGGCGTCTGGCTGGACAACTCCTTTAAATTTGATCACCAAGCAGTAAAATTGGCAGGAGCATGCTTTGGCACTCTCAGACTGCTTCTGAAAGTCCTCCCTCTCCTTCCTATGGTGGCAATGGGAATCCTGGTCCAGGCTTTGGTCCTTTCTAGTTTGGACTATGGCAATTCTCTTTACCTAGGAGGACCTAAAGCAACGATAAGGAAACTCCAAGTCGCACAGAACTGAGCTGCGCGGGTGTTGCTAGGGATTCCTAAAACTCAGTCGGTTAAGCCAGCTCTGAAGACCCTGCACTGGTTGCCAATTCTGGAAAGAGTAAAATTCAAATCTCTGTGTATAGCCCACAAGACCCTATGGAGGAAGGGGCCAGTAATCAACAGCTCCCTCATCACCTTTTACCGCCCCATGAAATGTCTTCGCTCAGCTAATCTTAACCTCGCAGCCATTCCCAAAATTAAGAGGGTGAGAAGTGGAGAAAGCTCTTTCTCTTACAACGTAGCTAGAATCTGGAACACCCTGCCCCCTCACCTTAGCTCGGAATCTCGCCTTCTCCCCTTACGAAAACTTCTTAAAACATGGTTATTTCAACCTCCCACCCTATAACTCGCTCAGTCCTCCTCCTGTTCGGCCGCTAGCGCTGGGATGCCTCAGGGTAGCTATGCGCTTAACAAATGCTGAATAATAATAATAGTGTAGCATGTAAAGGGGGTCTACATGGTGGGGGAAGGTCAGTGTTAATGGCTGTGGATGCTTTATTATTCCCAGAGATGCAAGGACAAATCTGTGTGGCAATGCTTTTAGTATTATGACAGTAAAAATTAAATGTGTACAATTCTTAATTATCCAGTGCTCCATAGATAAGAGGGATCCTAATAGGGAACACTATTCTGTGATTAATGAGGAAAAGGAACAGGAAGCAAGAATACATTCCTTCTGATGAAAATTGCACTCAATACACCTATTCTGTTCTTTAGAAGATGCATTGTAACTAGGCCATGGTCTTACCATAAAATCTGAGGGAATCATTAGTCAGAATTCCTTGCTATATGAGTATTTATTAGGTTTAATAGTTTATATCGTTGCACAAATCTAGAATAAGTGCTCATCCATATTCTCCAGATGAGTAATCCATCAATGTTAGGCATCAGCAAAAACACAATTTAGCTATGCTGTTTCATACTGGATGTCAGGACGTTATGAATAGCCATGAAATTGTATGAACCACCTAAATGCATCAGAGAAACTGCATGTATTTCCTACTCATAAAGATGCTCAGTAATTTATATGATGTGGAAAGATGGGCCTTAAAAGCATCCTGTCATAGCCTGGTTCATGGGTGAAAGTGTGAAGGTTATAAAAATAATGAATACCATTTTCTTTTTGGTGTTATTACTTAAAAGGAGTACGTCTGGCTATGCACTTTGAGCTTCTCAAACTGGCTTGACACTAGGAACAACAACCTCAGATTTCCTTGTGAGCACAGCAAGACAACACTACCCTTTCTGGACTTGCTACTTTACCCTAAAGATGGGAGCCTGTGCTCTGAACTGTATCGAAAACCCATGTCGAGGAACTCGTTACTATGTTACAACAGCTACCACCCACATGCCCTAAGGAACAACCTACAAGTAGGGCAATTCCTCGGACTGAGAAGAAATTGCACTGAGTTAGCTAGATTCAAAGCCCACGCAACCGCACTGAGCAGTAGCTTACTAGAAAGATCATAACCCCCACATTTGATCAGGAGAGCTGAAAAAAGAGCCCGAAATAATAATAGAGAATCGATGCTGGAAACACACACTAAACCACTGTCAGATAGACTGGTGTGTGTGACAACATACAGCCACTTGACCAAGACCATCAAGAAGGTCATTGGGAAGAACTGGCAAATACTAAACGTAGGGAACAGAACACTACCCAAACCCCTCTTCGCTTTCAAGAGAAGCAAAAACATACTGGATATAGTGGTACACACAAGACCGCTCACCAATATAAAGAAACCAATACCACAACTCCAGTGGTACCTACCCTCTATAACTGGACACTTTCCGTGTGGGTCATGTGCAGTCTGTCCATATACACGACCAATACGAGACATAGACATAGGCTTACGTACTCCATGGACATTTAACAAACACACCAACTGTAATACGGAGGGAGTGATTTATCTCTTGAAATGTCCATGCGGCCTCATGTACATAGGCTTGACAACACGCGAGGTGAAAACAAGGGCCACGGAACACCGTAGCTCTATTAGATGCAATAAGACGAACACAAAACTAACAAGACACTTTCAAGAAAAGGGACACACAGCCAATGATATCTTCTGGCTGCTACTAGACAAACCCAACTACACTAGTAACATGGGCCCTCTAGAGAGAGTACTCTTTCACAGAGAGCAATGTTGGATGTTTCGTCTCAAGAGCGACAGCAAGGGATTGAACGATGAAATACCCTGAACAAACCTATCCAACTGACATGTAAGCACTCATTTGCACCTAGGAGGCTACCACATTACATGGCAACCCAGGAGAGGCCCTATTGGGTGTGCATGCCAATCTCACCATGTTCCTCCTCGTGAACCGTTAACATTAGGTTATTGTTCTTCCCCTCATTCAGGATGCCTGCCCAGGGGGCAGACCTCCAGGCTTTTTAAACTTGGACACCTGATCCAGTCTACCCACAGTGTTACCACCACCAGACCAGACAGGTCACAGACTGGACCTTCTGTTTTAGGCACCTTGTCCATCCCACACAGACTGCTGTCAATGTCCCCCTTCTCAGTACCTGTGTTTCTCCTCCACGCGGTCCACCATTCGCTGGGGACCACGTGTCCCATTGTCACCCGTTATCAAGGAAGCACTGCACCTTATGCTTAGCACTCCCCTGGTTCAACCCCTTGCGGTACCTGGAATTGTCTGCCTTTGGTCTGCCCCCCCGGTGTTGACCTGACAACCCCACCACCCTCCTCTTGTGCACATTACGTGTACGGGTGCAGACTCAATGGAGACTTTGCGCCTCATGCCCTGCACTCGTCCCTTCTATGGAGAACCCTTATGGTTTGCCTCAAACTTGTCCGCCACTCTGGCCAGGACTACATATCCCAGAAAGCCGTGCACCGCATGACCGGGCGCATGCATCGATGATGCATTACGCCCCCACGCATTCATGGCCGGGTACTTCTAGATGTCAGCAAGAGCGGCTCGCCACTCTCTGCTGACATCTCCACAGACGGGGCACCAGGATTCATAGGTAAGCCATTCCTCTTCATGGGGCAGAGACCACGGTTCGTACCCGTGCTGCCCTTGTTCACGACTGAGCTGGTTGCCGGCTCGTACCCTTGCTACACGGTCTCCCACTACTGTTCCGATACCACGGAGCAGTGGCTCTAAGCTTCCCTCCTCTCCCGTCCTCTAGCTGGGCCCCCACATTTTGGGATCCCTCGGCAACAGCAATAGTTTTTTAACCCTTCACTCTGTCAGCTATTGCTTTAAAGCAGACAATCCTCAGATCGGTTTGCCCGGCCCCGCCCGCACTTCTGCCCCGCCCACACTCGAACCTTTGTGTACGGACATGTCCACATGTTGTTTGCACCCACAGCCCTGGTGTGCATGCAGGATGTCCGTTGTCACATTCAATTGCCCCATACTATAACCACCCGGGTGGCGATTGCATGCTACACCTTATCAAGGAGGGGACACTCCTGCAATCACCTCTCAGGCATGAATGGTTTCTTTTGTGAGACCATCCAGCCCCTTTTTAGTTGATGCACGGTGACCCCCCTAAGGGACCCTTGACATGCCACACCCCTTTAGGTTCTGAATGGGTATCAGTATATTCTAAAACATAAACACCACCGGGCACAGGAGGACTACCTAGAGGTTTGTCACAAATCCAAAGTGACAACTGAGTGTACGACGCACCACATATGAAAGCGTCGATACATCTCTTCCCCCTACCCCTTTACTCCGTTTAAGGTACTGTAATATTTGCCATGTCTGTTTCACTTAGAGCGATATGCACACAGTAGGTTGACAATTAAAAGACACTATGTTGTATGCACTTACAGCTGGGCACCACAAGATGGTACAAGAGCTTGGAGAGTGTACTTGAGAATATTGTACATTAGGTAAGCATGATTAACTCATGATAAAAGAGAGCCCTGGGTGTACTATGGTTTTGAAGATATGATGATGTCTGATTACACTAACATGATCATTTTTTCACAGTATACAAATCCCTCTGAAAGGAAGAGGGACGTTTGAACAACTGGCCACACAGTTCCAGTGGTAGCCTGTATAATTTTAATAACTTTTTTCACGATACCACTTTTGCAGAGTGACTTTACATTTTAGGTCCTGACGAATGCTTTTGGATCGCTTTAGGGGACCCATGAGTGGCAGAAACATGTTGACCTTATAAACTAGGGTACATCTATTGAATCCCTAATCCTCTTGCCTTTTAATTATGTGACTGTGACCACCTAATAACTTTCAGTGGACCCAGCTAGACATTTTTAAACCTCACCTTGTCACTCTTTTCTGCACTCTGCCCCTCATTCACCTGTACTTTTTACGCTCATCTACTGAGAAAACACCTCTGCTCCTCCCCTTGGGGAGTCGTAGCCCACACCACGGTGTGAGGAGGGAACCCATATGATGAAGCATGTCACTTAACGGTGAGTGAGAGTTCTTGTCCTGAGGGAATTCTCCCCTCCGTTTCTACATAGTACTCGGTCTCCCTTATTGCTTCCCTCTTCCTCTTCCCCTCCTCTCTCCCCTTCTCTTGACGCATAGTTAGACGTACTTCTTTGTGAATAGTATTCTCTTGAGGGATCAGTACCCTCTGGCTTTCACAGATCCCCCATAGATCCCAAGTGTGTAAATGATTATTTAAAAGGAAACACTTAAAATACAATAAAGTTATTTTACATTAAAAACAGATAAAAATGTGGTAGTCTCAAATCTCTTACCCGAATCTTTGAAAGGTAATTAAGAAAATATGTAATTGGGGCTCCTCTTCTATGGTTTATTCATTGATTCTGAACACAGAAAGACATTCTCTGTTTCATTATTTGGGCTATCGCCTCCCTAGGTTTATCAATAATTGCAGTTCTGGTACTGTAGCTAATAGCCAAACTGGAACAATAATCCTAAATCTCTAACAAGTCCCTCTTGGTGATGAACGAGGTTGAACGTTTATCTAAACCACCGGTAGGATATTTGTAGTCTGGGCTTGAAGGGGCCAGAAGTAACAAACTGGTCTTGTTGACCAGTCTTCGAGCTCTGTGTCCAGAGGCACAGGGATGGTCGAACCTTTGGACAGTCCTTTTGTATCACAGAAGACCCACAGTGTGGCTTGGGACACTTTTTTGCCAATGAGGCCAAAGGCTGATGGGGCCCTGTGCTAATATCACAACAGAGGGTGGGTAGCAGCAGGATGGTGCCACTGCATTACTAAAAATGTCATCTGTTGGCACAGGAAGCAAACACACAAGGTAGAGTGTTTGTTAATGTAGATCAGCTCACCTGCATTTTGTTATTATTGCTGTAGTTCCCCAACATATCTGGTATAGAGTCTTATGCAAGCCTGAAGGTAGTCAGCACAGTTCTTCTTTTCTCTTTGGGTTGGATAGGAGTCTTTTTTTCTGGCAGCACCTTCAAGCACCACATGGCAGACAGCAGCAAGGGATGGGCGGAACTTCAGGTTTGGTCTCACTCTAAGTGGAACAGACAGCATGATAGTCAAGTGTATGGTTTTGGAGGCCAAGACAGATATACACTTGTGGAACTGAACAGGCACCTCCCTACTCCCTTGGGGACCACCACTCACCTACATATCTAAATGGGCAGCAAGAGGTATATCCAGGGGCAGGGAAAAAACTGAAGGGACACCGAAGAATTTGAAACAAGACAAAGACAATAATCATTATGATGTCTTCATGGTACAGTGCAGGTCTGTGTTATAGGTAATGTTCCCTCCAGAGCAGCCAGACTTTCCAAGTGAACTAACTGAACCTAAATGCACTGCTGCTGATAATTTTATACCTGCAGCAATGTCTGAAAAATAATGATCAGTCCATTTTGTGAATGAGAGGAAGCTGGCACAAGTACTGGAGAACAGGTTCACTTATAAGGTAACCCCAAGATTGGCTTCACTGGATCAGGAGTTGTAAAGGAAAATCTTCTCAAATGCCAATTGAAGTCTGAAAGAGTTTATTAAAAAAAAAACATGTTGGTGATTCACAGGTTCAGTCGGCCAGTGGGTCCCCTGTTAAACTGTATTGGAGCAAGTTTGTCTAGGCAAAACACAAATTTATAAAATTGTACAGATGGTCTGCATTGGAGAACACATGACAAATTCAAACAAAAGGAGCACACAGGTGTCTAAGATCACAAGAAAGGAAAAATATGCCATTCAGACTGCAAAGTTTATGTGAACATTTTGGCTGAGCATGTTAATCAACACTTTCTCACCTTGAGATCTAAAATGCAAAAAAGAGGCTGGAAACATTAGAGCAGGACACGTCATTTAGGTTAATTAGCATGAGCAGAAATACATAGCTGAAGCAATTTATAATTATGTTAAAGCAATTATTTTTATTTAACAGATTGAATGGGCCAAAATTAGATGAGGGTTTCAAGGTAGGGAGCAACAAGAACAAAAGGATTCGTTGCTCCCCATAACCTATAACCTTAACAATGAGAAAATACAGGCTTATACATCTTTGGTGAATTTCAAACTTACCAACATGTAAATGCTGATAGAGGGAGTTCTATTTCTCGTCCTTGAACAAAACACATTGGGTTGACATTTCTATCTGCTGTTTCCAAGCCAAATCCTTCTAACTGCATCATCTTTAATGTCTAAGTGCTGCACAGACTTTTTTCTTGTCGTTTCTCTTCTGGAAATTTCATCCTCATCCAATTTCCACACTTCATCATGATCATTTTGACAGAATTTCTGATGTCATATCTTATTTTGGATTTCTGCTACAACCATTCATATGAAACCCCTCATCAGCGTTTGCAGCCCTACGTCTTTAACTCCAGGTCAGAAACAATTTTATATTCTGTTTTCTCCCTTCTTGCACCTTGAAAAGTACCTCACCATGCTTCTATATGGAAGCAATTTGCATACAACTAACTAGTTTAATAATTCCCACACTCTCGGCTATTGTCCTTTCATTTTAGATACTAGAGCCATAATCCACAGTGCTCAGTAGCATTGTCAATAACCAGGAAGACTACCTTTTCCATCAGCTCCTTTAAGATGAATCCTTCTCTGGGAGATCTTCATTTACTATATTCCAGAACCATCCTATTATTCGTGCATTTCATACCCCGGTCACTAATAATTAGCCATCACCCTCTGCTTGCTAAATGTCATTCCCATATAGCCTTCTTGTTCTTATTCTACTAGTCTCATGCTCAGCTGCATAGCTCGGTATCATTCTTCCTCTGCATAGGAAATCACTCACCATCTTCTCTGTCCACAACTGAAAAACATCTTTAGCTGTGTATTTAACCTACTCACAAAAGATCCACCCTGAAAGTACCCTATTTTCTCTCCAAATCAAGAAACACTGATCTTTCCAACCCCCAGTCACTTGCATCATTGGAATTCCTTGAGGGCCAATCCAACATGTTGTTGCTCAACCCTGCAGTGTGTTCCTCCTGAACTGAAATATTCCACTGAAGACACCTTTGCAAGATCCACTAGCCTTTTTAGTCACAGGTCTCCTATCATTTTTACATATTTTACAGCAGAGACATTGTTAATGCTCCACAACACACAATAAATGGCTGTGTTTTCTGTGAAACACCTAAATGCAAATGAACCCGCTAACAATTTTAAACAATTTATATAGAGTTTCCAATCTTCCTCTGACCAACGATCGCCTGTTGCAATCTAGCCACATCTATAATAGAATCTGGATTCTCTCCAAACATTTCTCAACCATTCCCCTCCTCTAAATTCTTGAACCACCATTAAACACCATCCTAGGTTCCTGAGTTAAGCAAATCCTCTTGGAATTTTTCAAACCTTTCTGTAAATGGCCTGCGTTTAATCTGTGCAAAGCTTGATAATTCAAACGTCCCAGAAAAGTAGCCTGATTCATTGAAGATAGAAGGCCCACCCTCCTTGCCAACATCTTTAAGGAATTTTCATTCTAATCTAGTGTTTTTTTAATGTCCCTCAAAATCCTTTTCAGTGTTTGCCCTAGAATTTCCAAAACTGCAATGTCTATGTGAAACCCCGGAAATTGAGTCTCCAGACCGAGGATGAGAGTTGACTTCTTTCTGTTCAAAACTAAACCTAAGCTGTCCGGTAAGCACACCGCTATCTCTGTATGTAGCACCACACCCTCTCTGTCTTGAGCAGTGATCAGTATATCATGTATATCTATCATCAACCTTACTCCTCTCTCTCTGAGCCATGCACTAATCGACACAATACTTTTATGAAACACCACAGTACAGAAGAGATCACAAACAGCAGGCAATAAAAGGTCCACACTCCTTTCTTCCAATGAAATTTTAGATAACTGTGAGGTTCAAACAATGGTATAGTAAAATATGCATCTTTTAAATCCAATCCCCTTTCTGTATGATGTCTTTAACAGCTACAAACTTTCTATCTTGAAATGGTGGTAAACCACCCATTCATTCAAATCTCGTAAATGTATCACAGGATGCATCCCTATGCCCTTTTTCTCTACTACAAAAATATTGCTTATGAAACCTTGCTATTCTCATATGAATTTTATAATAGCATCTTTTGCATCAATTCCTGTTCCTCTTTGCCTATCAAAACCTTTTCCTTTTAGCTGAAAACGAATTCTCTTGGAATTTTGTCATCAACTGGTGAATTAACAAACTCTGTTCTGTATACTAGCGCTGTTTATAAAATCCAAGGGTGCTTTTTTCTGTGCATCAATTTCCAATAAAATTTGCAAGTTGCCCTCCTAACTTTAATGGAATAGAAATATAGGGGCATATTATCAAGGGCTTTATCGCCGCTTTAGCGGCACTTTTGCCGCTAAAGCGGCGATAATTTTATCGCCCTATTAGCAAGCTGTCGCTAACAGGCGTTAGCGACAGCTTTCAGGCGTTAGAGGCCGCGCTAACCATCGCCTTGCATGTCAGCGATAATTATCGCTAATGACATGCAAGGAAGGCGTTCCCTACTAAACGCGACTGAAAACAGTCGCTAATCCCACTACCCCCTATTAGCAAGGCAGGCGAAGCGATATAATAATTCGCGCTAAGCGCGTTTATCGCTATATTTTATCTCCTGCTAGTGAGGATGACTTACCTGTTTAAGGTATAGGAGGTGGATTCTAATGCTGAATCCACCTTAGCGATAATGCGAGAATATCGCTGCTTTTCCAGCGATATTCTCACATTTTACCGCTATCGCTGGAAATAATATCGCTATGGAGATAAACCTTACTAATAGGGTGTTATCTCAGCGATATTTTCCAGCGATAGGCGGCGTTAACCAAAGTCGCGCTAAGCGCGGTTAGCGATACATTTCGCTATTCCTTGCTAATATGCCCCATAGTCTTGACTTGCATTTATACATGCCAGTGAGGGGACCTCTAATAAGAGCAAGGAGAATACTTTTCTACAGGAGGTTTTAAGAATCAGTATGGGGAAGCAGGATGCAAACACCAGTTCCCGAGTGAATGAAGGGCAGCCGCGGCCCATGAAGGTAAGTGCGGTGGGGCCAGGTGACGGGGGATTTCGACGGAGGATGACGAGGGGAAATTAAATAAATAATTAATTTTCACTCGTCATCGTCCGTCGAAATCCTCCCTCACCTGGCCCCACCGCTCTTACTTGCACGGGCCTCGGCTGACGAAGGGGAGTCAGGGAAAAGGGGGCAACTGAACACAAAAGAAAACATGCATGCAAACAAGATCGTGGAGCAGGAACAAATAAATGAGAAGGGTCATTTCTCAAATGTGAAAGTTGTTAACCTTTCTAGCAAGGACTTAACAAAGGTTATGATTTCCTTGTTACAAAAAGGGATGAGTTTCTGTCCGACTTCTATTTGTGATATCATTGACATTAAGATAGATGTTTACAAATTTGTAAGACTACTAAAGCTGAGAACGTTTTCTGCATTGAATCCTCAGAGAAATAAACACTATGTACAGGAGAATGTGTTTGAGGATATAACTATACAAGATGTACATGAAATGACAATGCTGTTGTCCATTACAGACTGGGAGGGGGACCCAGTATCTATACAGAGAGTATCTGATGATCTTGATCTGTGTACAAATTTAAGTGAGGACTGTGTATTAAAACAGAAATCTAGATCGATGCCCCAGTTGTCCAGTGGGAATAATATAGATCTTTTCCACAAAGCTGTGAAAAGCCATTTGGATAACTGGGGAACTCAGTTCATGATTCAGAGTTAGAGAACACTGTATGATCAACTTAACAATTGGGGAACATGAAGCTATGAGGCAGCTACTTCAGGATCAAGTTATAATTATCTGAGAGGCAGATAAAGGAGGAAATATGGTGGTGATGAACATGCCGTTATCTCTATATGTAGCATCACAACCTCTCTGTCTTGAGCAGTGATCAGTATATCATCACGATCTATCATTAACTTTACTCCTCTCTCTCTGAGCCATGCACTAATGGACACAATACTTTTATGAAACACCACAGTACAGAAGAGATCACAAACAGCAGGCAACAAAAAGTCCATACTCCTTTCCTCCTACGAAATTTTAGATAACTCTATGAGGTTCAAACAATGGTGTAGTCAAATATGCATCTTTGAAATCCAATCCCCTTTCTGCATGATGTCTCTCAACAGCTGCATACTTTCTATCCTGAAATGGTGGTAAACCACCCATTCATTCAAATCTTGTAAATGTATCACAGGATGCATCCCTTTGTCCTTTTTCTCCACTCAAAAATATTGCTTATGAAACCTTGCTGTTCTCATATGAATTTTATAATACCATCTTTTGTGTCAGTTCCTGTTCCTCTTTGCCTATCAAAACATTTTCCTCTTAGCTGAAAACAAATTCTCTTGGAATTTTGTCATCAACTGGCTAATTAACAAACTCTTTTCTGTACACTAGCGCTATTTTTACAATCCAAGGGTACTTTGTTATGTGTATCTATTTCCAATAAAATTTTGCAAGTTGCCCATCTAACTTTAATGGGATAGAAATACAGTCTTGACTTGCATTTATACATGTCAGTGATGGAACCTCTAATAAGGGCAAGGAGAATACTTTTTTACAGGAGGTTTTAAGAATCAGTATGGGGAACCAGGATGCAAACACCAGGTCCCGAGTGAAAGAAGGAGAACAAGACGAAGGGGAGTCAGGGAAAAGGGGGCAACTAAACACAAAAGAAAACATGCATGCAAACAAGATCGTGGAGCAGGAACAAATAAATGAGAAGGGTCACTCCTCATATGTGAAAATGGTTAACCTTTCTAGCAAGGACTTAACACAGGATGTGATTTCCTTGTTACAAAAAGGGATGAGTTTCTGTCCGACTTCTATTTGTGATATCACTGACATTAAGATAGATGTTTACAAATTTGTAAGACAGCTAAAGCTGAGAAAGTGTTTTGCATTGAATCCTCAGAGAAATAAACACTATGTACAGGAGAATGTGTTTGAGGTTATAACTATAAAAGATGTACATGATATGACAATGCTATTGTCCATAACAGACTGGGAGGGGGATCCTGCATCTGTACAGAGAGTATTTGATGATCTTGATCTGTGTACAAATTTAAGTGAGGACAGTGGATTAAAAAACTGAAATCTAGATGGATGCCCCAGTTGTCTAGTGGGGATAATATAGGCATTTTCCACAAAGCTATGAAAATACATTTGGATAACTGGGGAACTCAGTTCATGATTCAGATTTAGAGAACACTGTATGATCAACTTAACAATTGGGGAACATGAAGCTATGAGGCAGCTACTTCTGGATCAAGTTCTAATTATCTGAGAGGCAGATAAAGGAGGAAATATGGTGGTGATGAATAAGAAAGACTATGATAATGTGATATGTACTCAACTTGATAATCTCTCTTGTTATCTCAAACTAGGATATAACCCCATCCTTGAGATATCCAAACAGATTAATACAAGATTTAAAAGTTGGCATAACATGGGATTATTAAATGATGATGAATATTATTATATGCTTACAGACCGCCCCAGATACCCATGTATGTATACTTTGGCTAAAGTGCACAAGGATCTCCCCTTTTTCCCAGGTAGACCAATAATAGCTGGTACTGGGGGTCCCAGGGAAAGGCTGTCAGAGTTTTTGTATATCTTTTTAAGACTATTTGTTTCAAACCTCCCCTCATATATATGAGATGCCAAACATGTCTTTAATCTTCTGAATGATGTGACGTGGGAACCTGGTATGGTATAGGTCACTATGGACATAGTATCGTTGTATACTAACATTTTACATGAACATGGTAAGAATGCCTTACGACACTTGCAAGATTGTTACTTGATAACAATGTGTTTCTTTTAGAGGTGAATTTTACAAGCAGCTGTGCGGAACAGCTATGGACTCTAGATTTGCACCTTCCTTTGCCAACCTTTTTATGGGTTGGTTTGAGGAGGTGCACATCTGGGGCCCTAATGGTGCAAAATGGACAGGCAGTATATATTACTGGGGGCATTACATTGACAACTGCCTTATGATTTTGACGGGCGGTCAGACAGAGTTGGAGCAGTTTTTGGAGCTTCCGGACATGAACTTGTATAATGTGACGTTTACATGTGAATCTAGTAAGGAACAGATTGGTTTTTTCGGACCTAGAACTGTACATATGTGACAATATGATACATAGTAGGATATTCAGAAAGAAGACTTCATGTAACCCTTTACTCCATGCCTGTAGCTCACATCCAAAATGCCAACTAGATTCCATTCCATTTGGTGAAATGCTAGGAAGTCAGGACTTGGAATTCAAACCAACCCTTTCTGATATTGAAGAGAGATTTTGGGTACGGGGTATGACAAGCGAGTGATTTCTGGTGCAAGTAAAATAACACGCAGATTGAACAGGAGTGATGCACTTGCTGAAACTAAACACAAAGTTAGAAAACAGATCTCTATCCTGAGGGTTTTAATATTCTTGCCAGACGCTGGCCCTTGTTGATTTCTGATAAAAATCTGTGACCGTGTCTTACAGAACACCCAAGTGCGGAAAAGAGGCAGTTAGGAATAGGAGATAGAAAAGAAAGAAGATGATTAATCAGTAGGCCTGGGCGGATAACGTGGAGCGACCAAAAACCTCCACCGCGCTACGCGGAGTTCCGCAAGTGGCAGAGAGTGTTACGTCGTGCCGTTTGTGCTGATTCTTAGCGCCGCGTGTTTGTCCCGCGCTGTAAAATCATCGCCAAAAGCACAACGCGCAGTACAAGAGGGCGCTCCTTCTTTCTATTGCTCAAGTAGATGTTCTACTCGAGCGGCAGCTTCCTCAACGCAAACGGAAGGTTTCACAATGTGAGTTGTAGCGCTCATCCACAACGCCTGTGTCGAGAAATCTTGCCGGGAGGAGGTCTGGAGCAAGAATTTCCTCACTCGCCAACTTAACGTTGGCGAGCGTGAGTGAGGGAAAAACTCTGCTCTGCCAAGTTTTTCAGAACTCTACATGCTATGCGGCAGGCAGAGTTCTGAAAAACTCCACAAATTCTGCTAGCAAAGCGGAATTTTACGCCCAGGCCTATTAATCAGGCCTTTTTCTTTCTTTTTCTTTTTCTTTGAGCTAGTTCTTGCCTTAAAGCACTAGCTGGGGTACTGCATGTGCCTAGCAAAATAGGGACCCAGGCTTCTGGGTTCCTGGCTCAATCAGGTTGAGCTAACCCATATGTCTGTATGGCACTGCAGTGAGAGGTGGAACTTCTTGTTATAGATCTGGAAGTGAACCATCAGGATCCTGTTTAAGTGACACCGATAGAAGCTTATACTGATGCTAGGAAAAATGGCCGCAGATAGGACAGAAACAATTAGGATATTAGATTATATTTCATTTATCTGATATGAACTATATCAGATGAATGAGAATGCTGGGTTATAGAGTTTTTGCCTTGAGATAAACCTATTCCAAACCTTCATCAGGCTTCTGTTGCTGTGCTGTGAAATAAACCCGATCTTAAACTGAACACATTTCTGAATTTGTGCTTAATTAAATTTCCTTTTATGTCATTAACATGTAGTCTGCACTTTTACCAAGGCTGGAGGGATACCATCCTTCAGTAATATCCTGGATGGGAGCAGTTTGTACAGGTAAAAGGAGTAAACTATACCTGAAGAGACTAATATTAATTTGACTCAAATTAGGGTTGGTCTTTGAGTAATCATGTGAATAAACAAAGAAAGAAAGAATACACAGAAGGCGTACATAATGATAATATAGAGTACTACACATAGAAATGGCTGATGTGGACAGTAACTCTGCATTAACTGCTGTATAATAACCATTCATTATTATGGGCTGTCAGTGCCCATCCTCTACTACAGTATTACACAGTGTGGATGCACTATTAATTATACATTTATGGGTTTTTTTTTAAACGTATTTTATTAAGCATTAATATCATATACATGACATTTGTGAGTGCAGGTTCCGAAATGTGCAGAAGGTCACCACAAACCAGGCAGTCGCATGCAATTCCCGACCCCCCTCCCCGATCAAATCAAACTATCTAAGCACTCTCTTCTGGGAATTGTACATCTCAATCATAGTGGCACTCTGCTAACAAAGCAAACAATAAACAAGAATGAATAGTTCTGCCAAAGGGAGGAAGGCTAAGACGAGGTGCATTGTGCAAAGTTTGGAAAGGAAGATATGTGTGGGGGGACACCTCCGGTTGCAGGACCTACCCGCACCTAGCAAGTGGGGGACGTGGTAGAGCAAGTGCAGGCCAATTCACCTCATGAGGTGTACCCAAACCCTGTCGCCCCACCAGTATCACCTCGTCCGATGCTCGACATTACAGATCCCCCCGGAGTTACAGCGTGGGAATAATACATTTTCTGGTTAACATGATCTACACCTGTGCCTTAGATTCTATGCTACTCTTTACACACTGACACAAAGAGGTGTTTTTATTGAAACTGAAGTGAGGTAGCTTAGTCTTGTGCTTACATGTGAGTGAGACCCTCTGGTGTTTTGATAATGTTGTGATTTTATTTGCATAGAGAATGGGAGGGGGCGGTAGTGCTACATTCATGTGTTAGGGCTACAACCTGTTTCTGGATGACTTTTCTTCAGGAATTCCCTGTGAAAGGGCCAATGGCTTACAAGTTCTGGACCTATTTTAGAATTACAATCCAATGGTTCTTTTTAGGAGGATGTAAGCATAGAGGGGAGAAAGTCGTTATTATTGCCAATAAATTCTACAGGAGTTTCTCTCGACACATAGTCACCACAGACAACTACATAAGGTTAGTTAATTTATTACAAAGCCAAAAATAACTGGACATAAAGACACCTCAAGATGAGAGTGTGGAAATACATTGGAATCAGCATAAAGCCAAACCTGTGCATCCAGTTTAAACGGTGCAACATAAACAAAATAATTAACTCAAGAAGCAGAATACAGAGTATCAGAAAGCACGAGTCCAAGTTTCCCTGCATCGAGGGATGATGAATATAAAACATTAATCTATCCCTACACTATGGCTAAAATTACATCCCTCCTTAAGCATCTTCAGGGAAAAGAAATAAAGGGGTCAACATGTGGAGTTTTCCTAAGAAGTATCTTCACCATTGATGGGTCGAATATCATAAAGCTATTGAGACAGAGCTTGTTCTAAGGTGCTCTCTCGCCAAAGGCAGAAGAAGAAGTGGGCACTTTCCCTACTCCCAACAACACAATATTGTAGAGAAATTTCCCAAGATCCTTTGCAGGTCACGCCATCTGCTCTGGGTACCATCCAAAAGGTAGTTTTCCATGGGACAACAATGTTCTTCTTCTCACCACATTTGTCCTTCGTTTCCAAGTCTTCTCCTGTGCGAAGGACAATGGCCTTCATTTATCGATTCAGACCATACAATGTAACTTTTTCTCTTCTTGCCTGACTAATAAAACAAAGGCATTATCATAGCTAACAGGAGCACTTCTTTCACCTGCAACACAAAATGTGGGAAAGAACAAATTCCATAGCACACATGAAATTCAAACTGTAAATTCTAAAGCGGGAGCTTCCAGGGAAAATGTGTTTCAGGCCTACAAAATTCGACCAACATAAGAAAATGGCATGTGAGCTTTACAAAATTGCATAGGAAAATAAGACACATTCGATTAATGCATTTACCTACATCTAGACAACAAATTAATAAACACATTTAATAAATGAATGCTTGTCAGTTACACAACACAAACTCTTCACGTTGATGTTTGCTGCTAGTCACATTCACTTTCTACGTTAATTCTCCAGATTTCTATTCAATGGCCAAAACACTTTCGAAATTCTAACACTTCACGCTAATACAACAAAGGATTATATGCAGGTGAACTCTACACGTGTGATTATAATGCACCCCTACAAATAAACTTCGATTTCTGCTACATCAGTTCCCGCCTCAGATGACGATGAGTCATCACAACACACTTTAAATCCCTGTAGAGTAGACCGATGTAAACATATGTCATAGCTAGTCTCCTCTGTCCTACAACAGCTACAGAGTCTCATAATGACTGTTCTGCAGTCTTTCCACCCTTCTTTCTTTATCTCTCCCTAAAGGAATCCTCCATTTGCCTCGCCTTGTGCCATTTGTATGCTCTTATCATACCTAGCAAGATGATAACACAGACCACAACAATTATTATTGGCTTCAAGATATATCCAACGATTCCCTTTCCTTGGTTAGCAAACCAACTTCCAACTGTTCCAAATCCCTTTCCAATCTTGTCCCAAACTCCCTCAGTTGCCAAGTCATGTATCTCATGATGTAACCCAGTGATGTTACTTATATATCCCCACAGATCTTTACTTTTATCAGCAAATGTAAGTACAACACTGTTGGACCTTCAACAACTGACAGACTCTGCCCTTTTTAGCTAATAACACATCTAAAGCAAGGCGGTTTTGCATCACCATCGCCCTTATTGAAACTATTTCTCCATCTATGAGCAACAATGACTGAGCTGTGTTAACCGACAACCTATCCACAATTGTAGACAACCTTCTAATCTTGATGCCATTCAATACCACACCAAAACAAGGTATCATCTCTCCAAATATGTCTCCCACAATTTCACCAGCACTCAGTCCACCTTTTTCTCTATGGTTCGATTTTCCCTCCAAAGTCTCCAAATCCTCCACATGATATATCTTTGGAAACACAACTGCCACATAACAAGTATCATACCAATTATTCGGATGCTGAACATATGCATTCTTCCCACACACAAAATATACTCCTGGCACCACTTGCACTGTTTCTTGGAGGAAAGCATCAATTAGGATGATGTGATCACACACACTCTGTCCCACATAAATAGTGTCATAACTGGCCTGTACCTGTCAAGTGCAAAGCTTGCCTTGTTGTTACTCAATCTAGAGCCATAGGACCATAGCTTCACTTAGCCTTGTGAGCTACCTCCTCTTTGGTCCATTAAATCTTCCCTCCCTATTGTTAAGTTTAAAGTTAAACCTCTATGTCTAGCCTCTACTTGATCAACAATTTTCTTTGCTATGTCTGTTAATGTGCAAGTTAGATTATGTCTATGTGAGTAAGCAGTGTCAAGTGTTACTGTGGGTACAAAATACTTTCCCATTCTCTCTTCTTGCTTGCAATAATCATATCTGTTCAGGTGTTTATAGACCAATATCTCTGAGAGTACCAAATCATAATTCAAGAAATAGTACTCGTAATGACCCTTTCCATAAAACATGCTAAGGGGCAAACTACATGTAATGCCATACGTCAGAGGTAGGTGATGATACCTGATTCCCTCCTCAACTGAATCAGGCAATTGCATACACATGTAACAATCCCTCACATCCATAGTGTTCACATATTCGTACAACAGTTTAGCATAAGCATTCAGCATTTAATCACCTTTAGACAAATCTATATGCAGAAAGTGACTAGTTTGCTCTTTTAAACCTTTAGCAGATCCTAATGTAGCCTCCTTTGAAGCGGCTGTGATAGGTGCAGATCTCCCATGTACCCCCACTCCCTGTACCTCAACCTTGTGTGCACTTAAAATGGACTCAACAATGACGACAGCTATTACTATGATTACCCCTACAATAAGTGTACCTATAATACATTTGTGTCTAAGATTCAAAGTTCCAGACTCCATTTTTAAAGTGGCTCGGATTGTAGCTGTAAGAGGATCAACACACAGAGTCTCTTTTCTCCACCTCTTATTTTTGTGCAGCAAAAGTCTTTGAGCAGCTTTCTTTTGGATCTTGGAAAATTCTGTAGCAGTCTTTGGCACAGTATTTACACAGCTTGGGAGATTTCCCTACCCCTCTTTCTTCTTTTAGATGGAAAAGTCCCTATTTTTATTCATCTCCCACTCTGGCCTAGGTTATCTTCTTTCAAGCAACTTATTGAATTTACAGTTCAAAGTTCAATTTACATCCCTAAGGAGGTTAGAGCCAATATCCTCAATGACTCGTTGTTACAGTTCAGCTCTCAATGCTGCAATCTCTTGAGGAGATGGTGGAATTCCGAAGCTTGGAAATTCGATGCCTTCAAGAATCAGGGTATGTTGTAAACCACTCAACCTTGGTGGATAAGGCACAGTCAATGACAGTATTGCATTAGCCTCTATTCCAGGAACTCTCAGCAAGATCTCGATGATCAGTATCGAAAACATGTACCTTGCTCTCCCCGGCATTGGTAACCAGATAAGTCCACTTTGGAGAGGAATACCTCCGACACGGCACTCTTGCTCTCCTTAGTCTACTAACACTTCCTGGGGTTAGCTCTGACTTTCTCAGTTCAGACTCATATGATTCACTTATTGGTGCAAGTTCTTTTTCAGATGCAAGTCTCAAGTTACTTCTTTTCTGTCTCACAGGCCACGTTTCATCTGCGCCATCTTTCTTTCTTGATTGCACACAATCGATTTCCACACCATTCTCTTCTGCTGGTTCAGACTCTACGCCACTCACAGTGTTACCGTCTCCCTTGGAGTCTATACCAGGTTCTTGTGTAGCTTGACCCCCCTCAGCTTGATCTGGTGGGTATCCAGCCTTGTCAGGAACCTCCACAGCTTGGCTTGCCCTCTCCTGTGACCCCTTGGTCACAGCTGGAATTAATTCTGGAAGAGTAGCTGTTTCATCAGAGGGACCTGTGACTCGTCAGGTATAAGATGCGTGGATCCAGTTCAGCACTCCTCCACACTTCACAGCAATATTCGTCAGTAATATCACCTGATAAGGTCCACATCACCGAGAGTCAAGACAGTTCTTCCTTACATGCTTTCGGACGAGCACCCAGTCCCCGGGGCTCAGGTCGTGGCAAAGGTCTTTCGATGTTGGTGCAGTTCTCACTTCAACCTGATGAGACACAGAACGAACCACATCAGCCAATCCCTTACAGTAGTCAAGGATCAAGTCACCTCTGATGTTTATCAAAGCAGTCACTGGCACTGCAGGTAAGGGCATCGCCCTTCCCATCAGAATTTCATGCGGCGATTACCCAGTTTTCCTGTCAGGAATGCTGCGTAAGCTCTTTAGAATGAAGGGCAACCCTTCGGGCCATTTCAAAGATGTTGAAGCACACGCTTTTGCCAGTCTCCCCTTTAAAGTCCCAATAATTTGCTCCACAATGCCTGATGCCTCTGGCCTGTAACGGCAATGCAGTTTCTGATCCACACTCATGGCAGTACACAACAGCTTCATTATCTTGCTGTGAAGTGAGTTCCTCTATCTGACTCCAATGTAGTTGGAAATCCGAAATGAAGTATAAGCTCCCTCAACAATAACTTTGCTACTGTGAGACTGTCACACCTTCAAGTAGGGTAAGCTTCCACCCACCGAAAAAAGATGCACACAACAACCAAAATGTATCTCAATCCATTACACACGCATTTCAACAAAGTCATATTGGGTCCGATTGAAAGGACCCCCTGATCTGCCAATGTGGCTCAGAGCAGCAACAGTTTTCTTTCCAGCATTCTTCTGTTGGCATGTGACACACCAATGACACATTGCTTCCGCAATCACACAAAACCTCAGATTGAACCAAGTATGCCTGAACAATCTCACCATTGCATCCCTTCCTATGTGAGCTGCTCCATGAATCTGCCTTGCCATTGGGTTCAGCAGACAATCTGGTAACACTGCTCTACCATCAGTTGAAACCCATGTGTCACTGTCTCCTTTCTCACAACCTGCTCTGATCCAATCCTCTTGTTCCTGATCTGTTGCTTCCATTTGCAAACGCCTAACTTCATCCCATGTGTCTGCGACAGCTAGCATCATGTTGAGTTCAGTCTTTTCTGCACTCTCGCCAACATATTACCCATTGAAAATGCATGCATGTGTAGCACAAAAGCGAGAAACTTCATACACATGGCGGTTTCCCGTGGTGACAAAGTCTTCTCCCTTCCCATGGGAAGCGCATTTAATGACAGCCACTTCCTTTGGTAACTGCAATGCTTTCAACAATTGTCTTACATATTCCCAGTTCCTAATGGGAGAGCTTGATGACATTAAGAACCCTCTCTGCGACCATAGCTGTCCAAAGTCATGGACTACACTGAAACCGTACTGGCTATTGGTATAGATGGTGACTCGGATCTGCGAAGAGACAAGACATGCCCGGCTCAAAGCAATGATCTCAGCTACTTGCGCGTAATGTACTCCCTGTAAACAAGCAGTTTCCACAACTCCAGAGATGGTACAAACAGCAAATGCTGCTCTCAGATTACCTTCATTGTCTCTTAGACATGAATCATCAACAAAAAGGACTTGATTGGGATCAGAAAATGGTTCATCAACAATGTTAGATCTCGACTTGGTGCTAAGCTCAGTAACATTCAGACAGTCATGGTCTTCACAATCTTCCCCATCAGCATTTGGAACAGGTAACAAGGTAGCAGGATTTAACACAGAACAGCGCTTCAGAGTAACATTTCCTGCGGCAAGCAACACCTGCTCATATCTTGTCAGCCTGTTATTAGTGAAATGCTGGGTTTTGGTTCTCGTCATCAGGAGTTCAACTGAGTGCGGTACATACATAGTAAATGGATGACCCATCACAATGCTCTCACATCATTCAATACTGACACCTGTTGCAGCAACGGACTTGAAACATCCGGGCAATGCTGAAGCTACAGGATCTAATGTAGCTGAGTAATAGGCCACTGGTCTACGGACACCTCTATGAGTCTGGGTGAGTACAGAAAGAGCACAACCTTCCATTCATGACAAAACAAGGTACCGGATCACTCACATCCTTATGAGTCAGCATCTGCAAAGGCTTTGCCATCAAGGAGAAATTCAGAATCTGTTGTAGGCAGTAGTCAACCATTCTCAAAAACTTCCTGACCTCTTTCTGGGTAGTAGGCGGATTCATTTTCATGATCGCCTCCACTTGTTCTAGTGACACCTTCCTCTTGCCTCTCTCAATTCGATGACCCAAATACTGAACGAGTCAGAAAAGTACTGAAGTTTACTAGGAGACACCTTATGCCCATTGTTAGCCAGTAAGCCGATAGTATCGTCCCTACTAGCTTCCTGTGTTTCAGATGCAATGAGGAGGTCATCGATGTACTGAACTAGCACTGAGTTTCAGGGCAAAATCAAGCTCTCAAGGTTCTTCTTCCAGACCTGATTGAAGATGGATAGACTTTCAGTATACCCTTGAGGGATACGACACCATGTTAAGACACGATTCTCCAGATGGAAGGCAAATAAAAATTGGCTTTCCTCGTGCAATGGAATGGAGAAAAATGCCTGACAGAGGTCAATCACTGTGAACCAGACAGATACACAGGGAATCTGGAATAGAATGACAGATGGATTCGGTACCACAGGACAACATGGAATCACGATGTTGTTCACCTTTCTAAGGTCCTGGATTATGCAATACTTTCAGCTCAGTTTCTGCAATCCCATGATGGGTGAATTGCATGGACTTCCTATGATCTCCTTCAGTATGTCCTGCGCAATCATGGACTCAATCACAGGTGTAATCCCTGCCACCGTTTCCGGGGTCAGGTTGTACTGAGGTGTTCTCGGGAATTCTGCATTAGGCTTGATTTGTATGCGGACCGTCTTGACTCCTTTGAATCAGTCCAATTTCCTCTCCTGTGAAGTCCCATACCACTGGAGAGACTGTGCCTCTCAAATCCAGCAGCATATCTTCCACTGTCAGTAAAGGAAACATAGCTGTGTCATGATTCTGATTTGCCAATTTGAAGGCAATATCCTCATCATCAGTCTTCAATTTAATTCCCTTCGGCGTGCAATAGATGGTACAATTCAATTTGCATAAGAGGTCACACCCTAACAAACAAACTGGAGTCGAATCACCTACTACCAACTGGTGATGATCCTGAAAGGTTCCGATTTTATGTCAAGACAGGAGACTCGCATTATGCATTACCTTTTATTCATCACTTCTGATGCAGCACTTACAAGCTTCAAATAGAACAGTAAGAAGTCACAAAAACACTAGAACATTCGACATATTAAAACCCCTCAACATTCCATTCTCATCCTCTTTTGTTTGCTGCTTCTGAGCAGATTAGTATATGGATTTTCTTATAAGGCTTTTAGTTAAATGTATTATAAGAATTATTCATTTAAAAGGTTCATTTATGTTTATCTGAGTGAGAATTGGTATGTATTCTTAGAGTTTAGATATATTTGTAAATATTTAAAATGTTACTTTATGTATGTATTACCCAATTTACGGGTACTTTTTTAAGTGTAAAATGTAGGAATTAGGAAGAGTTTTAAAATTAGTTTAGAAGGTTTTTTCGTAAGGGTTTGGATCACGATTTATTATTTAAAATAAAATGATCATACAGGGTTTAGAAATGAAAATGAACTAACCGTTGTGATGCTTTTCAAAAGCGGAGCGAGCTGGAGTGCGTGAGGGTGCGAGGAGCGAAGTCTTGACGCTTCGTTCGTCCAGTATTGCTTGTCATTACTGAGATGGTAACGGAAGCATTAGGGCTTGTTTCAGTGGGAGATTGAGCGCGTATGGCTTACGTCTATCTTCAAAGTTTATTGGGCTTGTTTCATGTACGGGTTGAGACGCGTTGCCGTGTAGAGAAGTATCTGGGCAACGCGTCACAAGCCGGGTCAGTTACGGTGACAGTTGAAGATCGGTTTAAAGTTTATGGGCTTTGTCGACGTTGGGGAAAATTAAATGAGTAATTCAAAGGAGTTGAGGTATATTTTAATAAAACGAGTGGTTTAAAATGTGTATAAGGAGGAATAAAATATAAAAAGGTTTCGATTAAAAAAATAAAAAAAAATGAGTGAAGGAGGAGAGTCTAATACCAAGGCGGTGCAGGAAGAGTATATTAAAAGAATAATTGAGAGAGAATTAGGTAGTAAAGTGGAGGAAACCTTAAAGAGATTGGTGAAGGAAGGGAAAAGAAATATTGAAGAAGTAGAAGGAGAAGAGGAAGAGGTTTGGAGTATTTCAGAGGAGGAAGAGAATCAAAATAAAGGACCAGGAGGGAAATGTTTGAAAAAAAGGAAACATGAGTTAAAAAAGAAGGTAAATTCAGAATATTTACTTAAGAAAGAGGGTCCTTTAACTAGTGGAAGGTCATTGGTTGGTGTCCAAAGCGGCACAAAAAAGAGGCAGGTTCACCCCACAAATGAAGGGGGCGACCAGCCTGCCTGGTCACATCTTGAAGAGAATGATGAGAATGATGAGATGGATGAATATGTATTGGACCTGGATTATAATGAAGATCCAGATGAGATTTTTGATTTGGGAAGCACCAGTAAGAGTATGTTTAAAGAGGTTACAGACCCGATGGGCCAATCTTTGTTTAACTCAGCTCAAATTAAACATCCAAGAAGTTCTGAGTGGTGGCCTTTGAGTCATGTAGCGGATTATATTAAATTCTGGATTAGACGTCCGCTTGAAAGGAATGAACGTAACTTAATGAGAACGGAATGTTCACGACCTATAATAGATGTCAAGGAGATAATGACCCCGAATTTAGACCCTGATTTAATAACATATTTGCTTAAATTTGGACAAGATCCAAGAAAGGGGCTTGAAAGGTCACTCAAGCAATGTGAGGACCGATTGTTGGATATTTTCGGACCAGTATCTAGAATATTCGATATGGTGGAAGAATCATATCTGAATGAAACAGTGCTGGATATAAATCTTTTGAGAGGATGGAGCCAAAGGGCTAATGTTTCATTGGCAATGCCAATGCAAGCTTAATTGCAGAAAGACGGAAAGCAGTGTTATTTAGAATTAGTCCTAAACTGGGTGATTTTGCGAAGAAAGAATCAAGTGAGGAATCAAAAGGATTACTTTTCGGAGAAGGTCTAGTTAAATCATTGGGCAAACATGTCCAAACTTTCACAGCCTTGGATAAAGCCCATGCTTCAATGAGGAGAGTTTTTGGAAACTGAGGTTTATATGGAAGGGCCGTAAGGCGGGGTTAGACTTTCGGCCGGCCATATGGAAGAGGCCCATTTTACCAAGGAGGAGGAATATTGCAAGGTAGAGGAAGTTATAGAGGAACCTCTTATCCGGGAACTCTGTTTCCACAGAGGGGAAGAGATGGCAGGAGCAGATCAAGTCACAGAAGAGGTGGTTTCCAATCTGGAAATCAATCAAATCAAGGTGAGTATAAAAGATTTAATTGGTTTTACCCAGAGAAACAGAGGAGGAAGGTTGAAAGATTTCATAGAGAAATGGAAGGAAATAACAGAGGATTCATGGATCTTAGAAACTGTGAGAGGATATTTGATAGATTTTGTGTCGGAACCTTTTCAGGAAAGGGAACCGAGGGTAATAATGTTCAAAGAAGAAGTTCAAGGGATTGTGGAACAAGAAATAAAGGAGATGTTAGAGAAAAAAGCAATAATAGAGATTCCAGAATGGAAAAAAGGGTTTGTAAGTACACTTTTCGTAGTGGAGAAAAAAGACAAAGGTTGGAGGCCAGTGATAAATTTAAGAGATTTGAATCAATTTGTAGTCTACAGACGTTTCAAGATGGAGGGTATCCATCTTCTAAGAGATATTCTGTTGGACAGGGACTGGTTGATAAAAATAGATTTGAAGGATGCGTATTTTTCAATTCCTATTGCTCGGCAGAGTCAGCGTTACCTTCAGTTTCAGATGGAAGGGAAGTCTTTTCCAGTTTGTGTGTCTTGCGTTCGAGTTATCTTCAGCCCCTTGGTGTTTTTCTAAATTGATGAGGCCTGTTGTAGTTTATTTAATAGAAAGGGGAATACGTTTGTTGACATATTTGGACAACATATTGATAATGAATGGAAGTGTGGAAATATTACTGGAACACAGCTTTATGGTCCAGAGTGGGACCTAGGATTTGTGATAAATCTACAGAAGTCAGTTTTGGTTCCAGCTCAGAGAACGGAAAATTTTGGGCTTTGTGGTAGACACAGTGAAGAAACAGTTGAAGTTACCAGAGAGGAAAATTGGTCTCATAAGACGGGAAGTAAAAAGGTTACTGAAGAAGGAGGAGGTAAGCTTGAGACAGTTAGCAAGGGTGATTGGTCTGCTATCCTCGTCAATACAAGCGGTTTTTCCGGGGCCGTTACATTACAGGGCCTTACAAAGGGTGAAGAAGGCAAGATTGAACAGGGGCCTCTGGTATGGGGACAAGGTGAAATTGGATATCGAGGCTCATGAGGAGTTGGTTTGGTGGTTGGAAAACCTGCAAGCATGGAATGGACGTGTGATTTTTGGTACAAGTCCAGATTTTGTGATAGAGACCGATGCAAGCAATTTAGGTTGGGGTGCGAGATTAGCTGCACAGGAGACAGGTGGAAGGTGGAATATGCAAGAGAGAGAAATGCATATAAATTGTCTCGAGATGAAAGCGAGTGTATTGGCGGTAAGCAGTTTCAGAGACAGAATTCAGAAAGCTGAAGTTATGTTGAAAAGGGACAATATTTCTACAGGAATGTACTTAACCAAATTAAGTGGCAGCAGATCGAAGAAAATGACAGAATTAGCAAAAGACTTTTGGAAATTTTGAGTGGAACACAAGATAAGTGTGTCAGCTCAGTATCTTCCAGGGGAGGAGAATTTGGTTGCAGACTGGAATTCCTGTTATTTGAAGGATTTCAGCGACTGGAAGCTGAATCCGATGATTTTTCAAAGAATACAGGAAGAACTAGGGCCTTTAGAGGTAGATCTAGTCGCATCAAGGTTAACGAATCAATTAGAGAGTTATGTGAGTTGGAGACCAGACCCGGGAGCACGTTCAGTCTGAATTGGAAGGACATGAGAGGTTATGCGTTTCCTCCTTTCTCAATGATTCAAAGGGTGTTGAGACAGATGAGGATTCAGGACTGCAGATTGGTTTTGGTGACTCCATTCTGGGTAACACAAGCTTGGTACCCTACAGTGATGGAATTGACTGTGGGAGAAACTTTTTTAATAAGAGCAAAGAGAGGGCTTTTACAAGATGTAGACGGACAGGAACATCCTTTAGTGGAATCAGAGTGCTCAACCTCCTTCTTTGGAGCATTTCAGGAAATCCGGAAGATGCCAAGAGTTATCAGGAGAGGCTGCAGAGTTATTGTATGAATCCTGGGCTCCAGGGACAAGGAAGAGAGATTCAAGTGCTTGGAAAGATTGGCTACGTTGGTGCGTGGAAAGGGAATTGGATCCCGTTGAGGCAGATGAGGTTATGATTGCTAACTTTTTAACTAGCTTGTTTAAAAAGGGTTTGAGTTATAGGATGGTGAATTGTTATAGATCGGCGATTGCAGCAGGTCATTCTTTGGTTGATGGAATTTCAGTAGGGAAAGGTCAATTAGTTTGTAGGATTATGAAGGGCATTCGCTTAAAGAATCCACCAGGATCAAGATATTCCTTTGTTTGGGATGTGAATGTGATTTGGAGATTGTTTGAAGAATGGCCAGTTAACATATTTTTGACATTGAAGCAAGTGTCATGGAAGATGGCGACTTTACTTTGTATGATATCTTTTAGGAGGTTGTCAGATGTGAGAGCTTTAGATATTTCAGGTAGATTTTTAAACCCAGAAGGAGTGTTGTTTGAGGTAAAGAGGAGAACTAAAACAATGTCTGAAATAATTTTTTATCCAAGATTTATTAATCATCCTCAGTTGTGTGTGGAGAGATGTATTAAGGAGTATGAATCTAGGCTGAGTGAATTTAGGTGTGCAGGAGTGGTACAATTATTCATTTCATATGTGAAGCCTCATGGTGCAGTTTCAGTGGCTACTATTGCGAGATGGGTTAAGAATGCAATGAGTGAGGCAGGAGTTGATTTAGAGAAATGTAAAACACATTCTATCCGTGGTACTATGGCTTCTAAAACATTTAGGGGGATATTCACAAGGATGTATCTCCGAGTTATCGCCAACTTAACGCAACAAAAGTGGTGACAGATTTAACACCCCATTCACAAGCGGTTGCAAACTACAGACAACGCAAGTATTCCCGCGATAACCGCCTCAACATTTACCTCCATGGGTGACACCACCAACTAACCCTAATGAGATGCAGAGTAGGCGCTCCCGTGCAAAAACACATGAAAACACCACAACACCACTTTCACAACGAACTGCCAGATCTGCGATGCGAACCAAAAACAGGCGATAAGCCGCGGTAGCAGCAGGGAATTAACACCTGCCTTTTGCTGGTGTTGAGCAGGACAACTACCTGCAGCATGAAAGGGAGCCCAGGCCAGAGCCACATCTGAAGACCCACAGATGCCGTGGAGACAATGATCATGCAGCTCGGAGACCCATGAGGGCCACAACACCACCGCCACAACCCCCAGAACCCCCACCCCACCCGGACAAACACATACCGTGCACGACACAAGAGCCACAAAAAGCGCATGACGTCGCACAATGACAAACAGAAACACACATGTTGAGACAGAAGAACGAGAAACAGTCACCCATCATTGAAGTAACAACCAAAAACTTTATTGAAATACAACACAAAACACCAATGCGGAAGACTCCTGTCAGGTCCATCCGGGACAATCCTGATGTCACGGCCTGGAAAATAAAGCCCAAAATAAGAACGTGTGTCATGCGCACATCAAAGGAGCGAGACACAGAGAAACAGAGAATGAAAGAAAGGCAGAGAGAGAAAGAGAGAGAGAAAGAAAGAAAGGGAGAGAGGGAGAGAAGGAAAGGAAGGGAGAGAGAGAGGGAGAAGGAAAGGAAGGGAGAGAGAGAGGGAGAGGGAGAGGGAGAAGGAAAGGAAGGGAGAGAGAGAGAGAGGGAGAAGGAAAGGAAGGGAGAGGGAGAGAGGGAGAGGGAGAGAGAAGGAAGGGAAGGGAAAGTGAAATGAAGAGATAGAAAGAGAGAGAGAGAGAGAGAGAAGGAAGGACACTGCCGCCCCCGCGCACCCAGGCACCACTGCTCACCTGCTGCTACCGGTGTGTCTCCAAACAAGTGCCGGGATACACTGCAAGCCACCAGGTCTGCAACCTGTAACCGAGGCAAGAGTCAATCATGTCAGAGTCCATCCCACTGCACACATCAACAACGCCTGTCCGCCCCTGCGCACATATGCAGCCACACCCTACCCCCTCCCGCCAGCCAGCGCTGGCTGTCCGCTGGCTGTCCGCTGTCCGCTGGCTGTCCGCCCTTGCGCACCCAGGCCCCACTGCTCACCTTTCGCCAACGGTGTGTCCACCAGTGGACCCCGGTCCCGCCACCATGGCATGCTCCACATCATGCGGACCCGCACCGCGGACCAGCAGGTCCCACACATGATGCTGAGACCTGAGGCATCAATGGCAGAGACCACATCACTGCACACGTCATCATCGCAGGCTGCACACCCGCTCAGCAAATTCGGTACCACTAACCCTGTGCAACCCCAGTCAGCGCCACGTGGTGTTAGGCCCGTGATGGCCGCAAGGCCTCGGGTGCCACTAACCCTGTGCAACCCCAGTCAGCGCCACGTGGTGGTAGGCCCGTGACGGCTGCAAGGCCTCGGGTGCCACTAACCCTGTGCAACCCCAGTCAGCGTCACATGGTGGTAGGCCCGTGACGGGCGCAAGGCCTCGGGTGCCACCAACCCTGTGCGCAACAACTCATGGGCCCTTTATGATTGAGCCCATTGGTACGTCCGTCATCCAGTCACCTCCGGTAGTGGGGAATGTGACGTTGCCGGCCCCTTATATACTCGGGTCACATGGCCTGTGACGCCTGCGCCGGATGGGTGTGGTGTGTGTGCAAACCTGCCCTCAGGGAGTGGCTGCGACATGCTGACAACTAGACCAGCTACCTGCGGACCACTACCGTGTAAACCTGTGACATGTGGTTATGTGGCCCCCCCTCGGAGCGTAAGCAGAGTGGACTGTCCTGGCGTATGCCGGACCAGCGCAGGGCTTGCAACGATGACTCGGCGGCTCTGGACGTGGTGCAGTCCATGTCCAGACAAGAAAGTGACTAATGCGTGTGTCCCTGTTGTGGTGTCTACGGCACCCGCAACGCAATCGGCAACGTAGCACACTGTGACTGGAATCCCACTAGATGAGCATCATTGACGTTAGGGGTAATCACTACATTCATCCACACATTCATACTTGAATGATGAAAGACATGACACAGCAGTGCGTTACTGCATGTTTATTGCACATCCAGTGGAGTTTAGCAGCTGTAGCAGTACAGGGCCATGCCAACCCCACGTCATAACATGGGCCCGTGGAGGGCCAGCCAGAGTCCATCGGGGAATGACAAGTACAGAGGATGAGGACGAGTACATTCCGCAGTCTGGTCGCTGTGTCATTGGTCACCAAACAGGATATGGAAGTCCATGTCGCGGTCCAAGGTGAGTGCCGCAGAGTGCATCGGGGGTCAGTGAGAGATCATGGGGCCATGTGCGGCACCAAGGAGCAACAGGCCAGGTGGCGGAAATGAATGCTAGTGCCTCCTTCTGATCCCAAAGCCAGCCACGTCCTCGTCCTCGGATGTGTGCCCTGCCCCACCTGTGGGTGGTGCTGTTCCGGCTGCAGCACTGTGTGCCATTGACACATCAGGTGCCGGAGTGGAAACATCTGCCGCACTGTGAGGCACGGACACACCAGGGGGCGGAGATGTGGATGGTGTAGGGGCAGCAGCATTCATCCGCGCCACGCCTTGTGGCAGCAATGCCATGATGAGGACATGCAGGGCATGGTAGATCCCACCTACATTTCACTGATGTGCAGCGGTGGCTGCCATCCTTTCCGCCTCCATCCGCACCATGTCCTCCATGAGCCTCCGCATGTGTGCCATCTCACGGCTGAGATCCCTGGAGCCACTCTGAGCGGACAGGTACTCTTGTCTCTGAGTCATGACTCCAGCGATGTCAGCCAGGGCTCGTTGGAGACCATGGAGCGGTGTGTGGGTGTCCGTTAGGGACTGGAGGTGGTCCCTGATGGGACTCAGACACCCATGGATGGCGTCCAGTTTCGTAGCCATGAGCTCGAACCCCATCCGCACCTGCTCAGCCATCTCCCTCTGGACCTCCAACACACTGCGTTGGAAGGCCATGTGCTGTTCAGGGGGGTCTTGGGAGACAGCCGGGGTAGTGGGTGCCTCCTGCTGGGTGGTTTGTGGAGTGGGTGGGGTCTCCTCGATGCAGCTGGGCTGCCCTGGTCCTGGAGGTGAGTGGCGGATGAGTTCCATGATGTGTTGGAGGGCTTGGGTGTCGATGCTGGTGGTGTCCTCCTCGTCATCAGTGAAGAGTGGCTGGGACTGCTCTGCAGGTGGCGTTGATGGTGCCCCTGCAATGTGAAGGGGAGATGCTGTGTTACAATGTGCCCTCATGTATGTGGCCGCATGGTACATGTTGACATTCAGACAGCATGGCAATGTACATTGTGACAGTGTGTAGATCAGGGCCATGATCCAGAGTCATTGTGGGTGTGCACTGTGCTCTGCTTGATTGTGCATGTGTGCCATTGTGGCCATCTCCCCCCGTCCCCCAGTACCTGGTGGTTACTCACCCTGTTGCTGTGGTGTTGTGTCATGTCGAGCAGTGTCCGGTCCCCCGACTCCTGCCACGGTCTCCACACTGATGACTGTTGACTCCAGCTCCTCCATGTCATCCAGCATCAGCTGTGGCGCTTGGCTCCCACCTCCAGTCTGCATTGCTGCCTTCTGGTTGCCTGCGAGTTTCTCCTTGGTCTTGCGCTTGATGTCATTCCATCGCCTCTTGACCTCGTCCATTGACCTCTTGTGCTCTCCGACGGCGTTCACCTTGTCCACGATGGCCCACCATAATCCATTTCTGGTGCCCAATGACACATTGGAGGCGACGAACAGTTGTTGATGGGGTTCTATCACCTCCGTGACCAGGATCCCATTCTCCTGCGGACTGTACTTCGTCTTTCTCTTCTTCTTGTCCTTGCCCTTCCCTGTCACCGTGGTCCCGGGCTGGTCGTCCGGGGTACTTGTGGGGTTGCGCTCGTCCTCTGCGCCTGCTCCGGCTGCCTCCATGGTGCTTCAATGTTGGTCATTTTGTGTTTGTGTGTTTTTTCTCCTTTTGTAGTGATTTTCCCGCCTGCCGTGTGTGTATGGCAGGCCTGGCGCTGCTTATCGCTGATTTCCTCATTGCGAATGGGCTCATCGCATGTTTTTTGGTGTTGGGGTTTGTGTTTTTATCGTCGTCACGGTGGTTGTATAGCGGACATTGTCCGCGGTTTCAGGAGACTATCGCATGGTACCGCCGTGATGTGAATTCCACGTTTACACAGGGTTATTTTCCCGCGATGGACTGCGATGTGTGAAGTTGCATTAACATTTTTTGGAGATGTTTAGCACACGTTCTTGTGAATATACCCCTTAGTGCGGGTGGAAGTTTAAGTGAGATTCTTAAAGCGGCAGATTGGTCAAATGATAGAGTGTTTAGAGATTTCTATTTTAGGCCAGGCGAGCATGTTACAGAACATGCTTTAAAGAACTTTAAACATGCATAATGCTATTCTCCTGTCTTGACATAAAATGTTGATTCTCAGAGGTCTACTGCTTAGAGAATCGTGATTTTATTAAATACTAGGAAACTAGCTTATCCCTCCCACCCTCCCTTTGTGGGTGGTGTAAGGGAAATTTGAAATATATTTTAGTTTTAGAGCTTTCAGTTTAAGATTAAGATAAGGTATTGTTTTAAAAGAATTTATTTTAGAAGGTAATATTTTTTGGTTTTTTGTAGATCCGCAATGATATGTTAAAGGGATTCGTGAGAAAGGAACTTGGAGATTTTTTTCACAGAAGAGAGAAGAAAAACAAAAGAGGATAAGACTGGAATGTTGAGGGGTTTTAATATGTTGAATGTTCTTGTGTTTTTGTGACTTCATGCTGTTCTATTTGAAGCTTTTAAGTGCTGCATCAGAAGTGGTCAATAAAAGGTCATGCATAATGCTAGTCTCCTAGTCTACAATAAAATCACAATTGTCTAAGCAGTAAACCTCTGAGAATCAACATTTTCACCAGCAATTCTTCCATCAGAGGGTTGGTCATTCTTTTGTTAGAGACTCCCACAACTTGGATCGATTTTCCCGAGAGGGGTAGGTTTGGGACTACTGCAGATTTCACAGTAGAACAGGTAGCACCAGTATCAATCAGAAATGAAATGGGATGACCATCTATGTCAGTTTCTACATATGGTCCGCTCTGGTATACCTCTAAGACTGTGCCAGGTGTACAGTCTTCCTCCCCCCTCAGGCACCATCATAAGTATGGTCCCTGATCAAATCCATCCAGCGCTTCCATTAAGGGCATCTGATGGTATATTCAATTTCCCTGCAAGATTCTCGGAGGTTTGGGCACTTGCACTTACTGGTTCTGATTCCCCCCGCATTAAGGGATCTCGGTCTTGTCACTGTAGGTAACTGATTCACCACATCTGTCTCTTGCGCGGATTCTCCCGCCTGCACCTGATTTGCCAGATTCAAGTGGCACTCGCGCTTCCAATGCCCGATCTTCTGACAAAAATGACAAGCAGTAGTCTTTTTCAGAGTCACAACATCTATCCCTGTTTTAGGATCTATGGGGAAACCTCTCCCTCTTCCCTGTCCCACTGGACCTGCAACTGATGTAACCTCAACACCTCCTAGGACATTCCCTTGATTGCGAACTACAGTTCCTCCGGTTGCCTATACCTGCTCTCCCTTCTGTGCATTTCGCATTTGAACCAACATTAACTTTTCTTTTATCCTCCTATGTTTGGAATCCACCTCATCACTGCAGTGCCTGGCATACCGCAGAATTCCATCCACAGACTTATTTTGCTAGCAGATCAAATGTTGCTGGATCATGAGGCTGACTTCCGGCCTCAGTCCTGTCGCAAATTTTGGAACAAATTGTCCCAAGTCCTTAGGATCGAGTGTGTCCAACCCACTGTACTGCTTGAAGGCTTGCAAGAGCCTTTCGTACTAAGCATGTACCTACACCTTGGGCTCTTGGGTCGTTCGATCTATCTTAACCCAATCAATGTCTTGAGGGGCTATTTTGAAATGCAACCATGTAATCACCTATTCATACTTCTTCATAACCAAAGGTGAAGGACCATGAGTTACAGGATCCCTCTCTGGCTCAGCAGCAGGCCACTCAATAGCTTTACAAGCAGACCACAGATCATTGGGAACCACAATTTAAAACAAGTTGTTCAAATCAATCCACAACACTTTCGAGATTTTAACAAAACGATCAACTTGCTTATACCATTTAGCAGGTTTCTCCCTCAACTTGGGGAAGTCATTCGTAAATGCAGCAAGGTCACCTCTACTCCATGGAACATGCACTTACCCTCCACTAGGCACCTTCGTAATGGATATGCCTAAACATCCTGTGTTCCCCCTCCTGGAGGTGGTGTTTCCCCTGTCACCTTCTTTGCACTCTTCTTCTTTGACCACCTTTCCTCCCACTAATCCAGCATGCTCCAAGCCCGTATTCCTACAACCAAATCTCAGATATGTGTTTTCAGTCCCATCACTCTATTTTCCTCCAGCACTGGTCACTGTAGTTAAGCCTATGATTTGCCTGTAACATTTTCGTTCGAGACAGGTCTACTCCATACCTCTGAGCTAGTTCTGATAACTTCTCATGTGCTCTTCTTACCTTGCGGGTGCCATCCTTCGCTACAAACAACAGGTCATCTGGCTCATAGGTCTCGATCCTGCCCAAAGGTAAATTCCCATTGATGATCTTGTCTACCTCAGCCTTCAACTTCACCACATCCAATAGTTTCATCTTTACTGCAGCCTTGATGGTTCCCTGACTTGATGAACTACTCTGACCTTCCTTGCTGGTATTGTGATCTCTCAACCAAGTCTCTAAGTCTGCAACATCTAGGACATGGTGATTTCCAGTGGCTCCCTGACTTGCACTTGCTTCTGAAGCTGCGCCCATTGGTCCTTTCACTGGTGTTTCCCACATTCTCATGTCTGAACTAGTGCTTGCCATAGGTATAGACCGTATAGTACTGGAACCCATGGCTACTCCAGAAGGATCAGCAGTAGCCAGTAAAGGGGTAATAGATTCCACAGGCACTAGAGATGGGCGATTTTCACTCATGTTCCCTGACCTTACCACTCCAGTTCCTTCCACCTGAACGGACTGTCGCTGACTAAGGTTTCCCACAGAGCTCGGGCCATACACAGGAACAACAGGACCAGTAATGACTGGTACTGTAAGAGCTTCCGGTAACCGTAAAGCAGTGCTGACTCTGTTTTGTTCCATACCTCCTAAGGTGGACACTCCTGTCCTCCCCACTCCTGCGGATATCCTTCCCACAACTCTTGTACTAGAACTTGTTTGAGGTGCTGACACACTATCCCCATTCACTGCATTCGCCTAATCTCACCTACCCTCCTCTGATTGCGGATAATAAGGTGGTGGACACTCAAATAACAACCCATCCAACAAGCTGTCATCAGTGTCACTACCGTCATTTCCATTTGCCCTTCTATTCCTTTTCTGAGAATCTCCCTCTCCTACCAGCATTGGATACAACCTTCCTCCATCAATGGTATCCACTCTCTATTTCTTAAGCTCTGCATTCCATTGCGCTTCCTGACATGCCCTCAAAGCTTTCCTCATCTTCCCTTGATATATCTCCCTCTTCTTAGCATGTGCTGCATGTATCCCTGCGTCTAACGATTCAAACTGCGTTAGTGATTTTATGCCAATTTTGAAGCCAAAATATAGTGTGGAGCCCCACCTTTGTCGCCATGTAAAGAGCTGGAGTATCCTCAGGTGACGTCTCTTCGCCCACTCAAGTAACAACCCCTTGGGCACCCCTGAATAGATCCTGCGACACCCTGAAACATTGCATGATTCAATTGCAAGTTGTTCAAATTTTGATGATGTAACAAAATTTTCCAACCACAACTTCCCTATGACTACCAACCAATCCCAGTGGGGCTTTACACCTACCGACCTATCGCAGTGCAGCACAGTCTGAAGTCACCTTCACTCCTCACAGTGGCTCACCCTCCTTCACAAATTTCTCCGTACGCATTCACTCACACAATCATCTGAAACTCCGTAATTGTCTGCTATCTAAAAGATCAATAGAATTCGACCACTCGAGGACATTCACACACGGTGACTCTCGATCGGTACGGACCACCTGAATCAGTATAGTTCACCTCTGTACACAAGGTCCACTAAACGATTCGCGTACATCTCATTCACACAAAGTTTCCTGTCTTTGGTGGAGCTGCCGATGACCTCTCACGACGACTTCTCAATTCTTAAGTCAGACATCTATGTGTCTTCTGCACCTTATAATATATTGAGGGATCTTAGGCCACTTCGGGACCTGAAACTCAAACCTTAATCCTTCGACCACGTTCAGCCCGAAACCACATTCACTCGACTCTCACACCAACTCCTCTAGATATCATACAATCAATTCATTCCCGCAATCTAACACACGGCATACACCCTGTTAATACTCACTCCTCCGCTCAACGCTGATCTCGCCCCACATCAGACTCCGTCAGTCTCAGCCGAATTCCTTCGCTCTCCATTCTCGTCATTGGGCTGTATTTTGGGGCTCTGAGGTTCTAGGTTCCGCTTTTCTAGATTGATTTCTGGATTCTCCCCTCGCTTCATGTACTAACCATCCTACTCTGCTACCAACTGAAAAGGCCAGGCCCATAAGTTCTGGACCGATTCCAGAATCAAAATCCAATGGTTCTTTTTAGCAGCACGTAAGTGTAGAAGGGAGAAAGTCGTTATTATTGCCAATAAATTCTACAGGAGTTTCTCTTGACACATAGTAACCACAGACAACTACGTAAGGTTAATTAATTTATTACAAAGCCAAAAATAACTGGACATAAAGACACCTCAAGATGAGAGTGTAGAAATACTTTGGAATCAGCATAAAGCTAAACCTGCGCATCCAGTTTAAACGGCGCAACATAAACAAAGCAATGAACTCAAGAAGCAGAATACAGAGGATCAAAAAGCACGAGTCCAGGTTTCCCTGCATCGAGGGTTGATGAATATAAAGCATTAATCTATCCCTACACTAACGCTAAAATGACATCCATACTTCAGGGTAAAGAAATCAAGGTGTCACCATCTGGAGTCTTCCTAAGAAGTCTCTTTACCATCGATAAGCCGAATATCATAAAGCTATTGAGACAGAGCTTGTTGTAAGGTGCTCTCTCTCCAAAGGCAGAAGAAGAAGTGGGCACTTTCCCTACTCCCAAAAACACAATATTAAAGAGAACTTTCCCAAGATCCTTAACAGGTCATGCCATCCGCTCTGGGTACCATCCTAAAGGTAGTTTTCCATGGGACAACGATGTTCTCCTTCTCACCACATTTGTCCTTGGTTCCCAAGCCTTCTCCTGTGCAAAGGATAATGGCCTTCATTTATCTATTCAGACCATATGATGAAACTTTTTCTCTTCTTGCCTGACTAATAAAACAAAGACATTATTCTAGCTAACAGGAGCACTTCTTTCACCTGCAACACAAAACGTGAGAAAGAACAAACTCCACAGCACACATGAAATTCAAACTGTAAATTCTAAAGTGAGAGCTTCCAGGGACAATGCATTTCAGCCCTATAAAATTAGGCTAACATAAGAAAATGGCATCTGAGCTTTGCGAAATTGCATAGGGAAAATAAGACACATTCGATTAATGCATTTACTTACATATAGAGCACAAATTAATAAACACATTCAATAAATGAATGCTTGTCATATGCACAACACGAACTCTTCACGTTGATGTTTGCTGCTAGTCATATTCACTTTCTACGTTAATTCTCCAGGTTTCTATTTAATGGCCTATACACATCACGTTTCATATTATTGCATTTCGAAATTCCAACAGTTCACGTTAATACGACAAAGGATTATATGCAGGTGCACTCTACACGTGTGATTATAATGCACCCCTACAAATAAATTTTGATTTACGCTACATCACTTGACTATCCATCCTTTTGAGGTCGCTCCATCTTCCTTCAGATTATTAATGGTTTTGAAGAGCACAACAAGAACATTGTCATGACTTGCTTCCATGGTCTAGGATGTGTGTATTTAGGGCTTCTGTTGGGTGACTAGCTCCCTGTAGCATGTTGGCTATTCATTTATCACCTTGTCCAGAAGCATTTTATCAACAGCATCAGTGTGAATTTAATCTTCTTTCCATCCTCCACTCTACCTTACACTTGCATTTGCCCTGACTTTTGTCTTTTTTCCCTGAATGTTTCCAAGTTGTCACTGATAAACTGCAAATTGTACACTTTTGCAGAATCTTGCCTAGATCTCGTGCTCTTTTCCCAAGTTTGGCACAACAGTTTAAGATATGGAGTCAAATCAGTGTAAAGAAAGCAAGCAGAATAACTTGTATAGAGCAGGCTATTGTATATGCTTGATTTAAAGCAGATTGAGTTGCAATTAATATGTAATCATCATGGGTATAAGATCCTCACAGGATGCAGTTCAGGAGTAAAATGGAAGTTTGATAGTGAAGGATGTTGCAGACGTTCCCAGGTTTTGGTGCATCAGTCCATTAGTATAGTTATTGAGTATTGAGTGGTAGCGAATCGCACCTTCAGCATCTTTACCGAAGTCTATCTTTATTGCTTGTGTGAATGAACACGACATGCATGCGTTCCTTGTGACGTGGTAAGATTCTAGGGTTGGAAAGGGTACCTACCATAGAAGCCTTAGAAAACGTATGCTGTATAGAAAATTCATTGCGGGACGATCCTTACCTTTCGAGATTAATTAGCTTAACCAGATGACTGTATCTGCCCTTTTTGTGATGAAATCCCAGGTGTTTAATCTCTGGAATTTACTCATGTTCATGGCGATTTTGTACCCAAGCGCATGATGCTGACCCTGTTTCTACTTGTCATTGGTTTTGTTTCTGGAGCAAACACTCAACAACCATTGCTCATTTCTGGTCTTTTGTATACTTTGAATGGTCTCACGCACTAATGACTTCAGGAGACTAAAACGATAACCTCTTGATGTTGAAAAGGCTTTGACCCACTGGAGTCTAGCATCTGCGTCGCGCACATGGTACATCTGCCGGAACTGTCCTGTTTCATTTCTTCTGCTTGGTTTCAACAGTTCTCACTCTGTGCGTATGACACTACACTTTATCATTGAGGTCTTGGGTTTCACTCGTGTTGTCCTAACAATGATATCCTTTGAAGGCATACTACTTTGATGGACTATTTTATTTGATTTCTGCTCAAATGTACATTTAATAGAACTTGCTTTTCTCTTCTCCCTACGTCTTCTTTGCTGTATTTTTACCTAATTACTTGGTTTATGGATACTGCTTGTTTTATCCTAAACATGCATAAGTATTTTTAAATACATTCAAGTGGATTTCTTTAGGCATCCTATCCTCATTGATATTACTGTACCCTACTTCCCAGAGGACGAGAAGGTGCTGCTGATACACACAGTTCTTCATGCCGAGTGTGCCAGACCTAGGCCTGTTTCTTCAGTGGAAACAAGGGTGCAGAGTTTGGTGGCTCAGAGATGCTCAGTGCCTCTCAAAGGAGTTAGGATGGCTGGACTTCACACAGCACTGGTAGTCTAGGCATCAACATTTCTTCTTCAGGTATTTTCTCGCATGCACTCAGATAGTGATAAGTGCCAGGTTTGGCCGTTGCGATTACTGTAGACCCTCATGAGTGAACTACATAGTCCAACGACCATGGCGATCAGGAGAGTGATCAAGGCAAAACTGGTGGCTACAACGAGCTATACACAACAGGCATTCCCAATGCAATGTGAGGTTCAGCTCGACAAAAGCCAATGTCAGGGAGATAAGCGCATCTTACGGTTACTGCCATACACACGTCTGTTACAACTCGAGTTGGTCTTGTCCAGCAAAAATACGAATACATGGGCACTCATGCAAAATATTACTATAGAATTATGAATGCTCCAGCAGGCTCCATGAAGGAGCTATTAAAGCCAATATACACTGCAAATAACAATCCCTGGAGCATTTATTTAAATACAGCAGTGGAGACCCTAAATCTGGCCATCGAGAATTGGAGCGCTGAAGGCACAAGCTACACAGCTTTAAAAGGCTCAATAAACACACAGGTACACCAGCTCTCATGGGAAAACGGCATCACAAGACTCAGGGAAAAACTCAAGTATACAGGATTTATAACATCATATGAGAATTATAAAATACATCCGTAACTGACCCAAGCCCTGGGAGAGAAATATCTGAAAGGGATCCTGTGGGCTAGGCTGGTGCGTCTCCCGAAAGAAGAACTAAATACAACTTGGAAATCTCTATCCTACAACATAGGATGCAGATTATGCAAGTATAGAAATGAGACATTACTGCATCTTATATGTTGTTGCCCAAATCTGCAAGAGTTTTGAAGCAAACTGCTAAAACCAATCTTTTTGTCTCAGGGGGCACGGACCTGTGTAGAAGCGGTAGCAGCCCTTTTTACCAGCACCACACCTCGGACTTGGCCAAAATTGGTAAATTCATGCAGCTGGCCAAAACCTGTTTGAAAGAAGGCCTTCTACAAAGACTTGATAATGATTAAGACCAGAAACCCATGCAAGTTCATCCCAGAGAATTCATCCCCCTGCTAAGAACAAGCGTTTTAGGATGGCTTCAACCAGGATCAACCTCCTTGGAAAACCTGATACCACTCTTGGTTTCCTTGAATAAGTTTCATTCCCAAGCATATGGATGAACTGGCATGGAACGCCTGGCACTTTCTCGATTCTCTTTTCAAGCAGCAGTGTGGCTGGTAGTTTTGTTGTTATTTTGCTGTATTTTGTGCCCTAACCATTATCAAACTACATGGAAGCCTAAGCACCGTATTTTACTCTTTTGCACATGTTTTAATCATCACAACATGGATGAATTGTTGTAGAAAGTCTGGCACTTGACACAGCTTCTTCCACAAGGACTTAATCAGGGTGGTACTGATTGCTTTTTAAAATAAGTGTTTCTTATAGGAAAAAATTATTACTGATTTTTGGCCATATGTTGTGATAAGTTATGCTATGAAAGGCTTTTTGGTAAATAGGGTGGTAATGGCAGTTTCTTTCATATAAGTATGTTTTACAAAAAGAAATGAATTATGGATTTATGACTAAATGTCGTGATAAGTTATGGTATGATTTTATTGGTGGAAACAGCAATGAATTTCATTAATCTCGCAATAAAGTATTCATTCATTCACTCATTCCCTCATGAGTGACTTTCCTTTTGCTATATTGCTTCTCCCTCTCCTATCCTCTAATCGATATCTCTGATGTGTAGTCCTCTTTTTGCTTCTTTTCCCATTGTGTCCTTGACAACGAGGACCCGTCAACAGGGTTTCCGAATTCCAGAGACTGCAGGGGCTTCAGGAAAAAATGAACTGAGGGGCTGTGAGGTAGAGCAACAGAGGATAGGCAGCATGCCAGGGGCACCAACATTGATGGTGATTGGCAGAAAAGGCACCAGAGGAAAGAGGTTGGATATAAGCTCAGACTGGCTCTGGGGCAGGTCCCAAGATGAATATATTTGGTTAATAAGAAAGAGTAGGGGGATGTCACAACATTCTCCCTTACCATTACTAGAAAGAGCTATATAGGTAGGGTGCGTAGACTGCATACGAGGCAACGTGTGCTCATTGGAATTGTAAAAGCCAACTTTGTCAGGTGTACTTTATCTTGCTGCTTCAGATCCTCCTGTTTGAATCTGAGGAAATGAATGAGATTTATTTTGCAGGAAGAATCAAGAATGCTAGGTCTGGTTCAGGTCTGCTGGTCAGAGGATCAAACGGGCAATAGGTAGTTACAAGGAGCTAGTCAGTGGTCTTCTTGAGAGCGTAGAATCTTTCTACCAGTCATTGATCACTGCAGTCTGCTTCTTCCTCATATCCTGCATGTCCACAGCCCTCTGCTTCCATTGGCTGACTGCCTCCCATGTACTTCGCTGTCTACTGTCTGCCAAACCCCTGAGCCCATATGACAGCCACAGGTTTCCCGTGCTGCCTGTCTCCTTCTGCTGCCTGTGTACCCCTTACAATGTGTGTTGCATGCTCCAGCTCCCTTTCCCTCACGCTCTACTAGTCGTATATCCTTCAGAGAAACAGGAGAGTTTTTATTCAATGGACCTATTTAGAACAAGGAGTGGCTACCAGTTCCTCAATCAGACACAGCACCCTAGAGGCCTTTGAGGAGGGGACACAGTATTTAGAGATGTCATAAGAATGCCGAATACTTGGGGGAAGTGTCATCTTAAAGATTTTGGGAACCCTGGGCAAGAAATATTTTAGGGGCCCTTGATTGGAACAAATTTGAATTTCAGTACCCATTTCTTGCTAAATCAACCCTATGTTGCCTAACAATATTGAATTATGTGTAAAAGAATAAACAAATTCACAGAAGGGAGCTAGTGGGAAAGTTCAATTTCCATGGGGGCCCTTTGGAGGTGAGGGCCTGGGCCATTGACCACTTTCCCCATGCCTTAAAACGTCTCTGCTTGAGGGTCACAACAAATTAAATTACCTCACCACTTCAAAGGAAACTGTTGCCTTTGTGGAGGAAAGAAAACAGAAAGGTAGTTCTCACAGCTAACTCTTCATTTATGACCACAAATGTTAGGGGTGCTTGGAATCTGACCTGTCTGAGAATCCCTTGCTTTAGTAGATACAAAATAGGGTTTCCCCGCACACACAGCATCTCTGCACATACATAAACATTGATTTTTTTAGAATTATTCATATTAATTCTGTGCGTTCTTCAAATCATATCTTTAGGAATTATCATCATAATGAGGAATACCTCATCAATTAAAAATAGAATACAAGTGAATACAAGATACACTACAAGTATTTTTCATCAGGCATCCCTAATGTATTAGCCTAAAAAACCCTGCTTGCCTTGCTGTATTTTCACACTATTGTCTAGATTTTTGCTAACCCATAAAGCACATCACATACCTGTAAGCCAGAAGTCCTTCAAACTGGTGTTCTGTTTGCTAGCATCCTTCCTGAAAATAGCCTTTCTTGGAACCTGTTTCTGCAATACAAACTTGAAAACTGTGCTTCTATTAGAAATATTAAAAAGGCCTCTGTAACTTTTGAATTCTGCCATCACAGAACTGTACAGGTTTAGGCCCGGATGTACTAAGATTTGCGTCAGGGCTGATCCACTTTTGTGGTGCAGCCTGACGCAAGATCCATGTTGGGATCTATGAAGCCATGCTAATCAAGATTTGTGTGGGATTTTATATCAAAATAATGCAACGCAGTGCTCTCATTTACCTTGTGTTGGGGAGACGTTACGTGGGATGATCCTTGGCGTTCCCGTGCATCCACCCATGTATTTTGCCACAAAGCCATATTTACTCAAATCAGTAAACATGGGTGTGCCCCAAAATGGTGGGCCTACCTGAGGTTAGCGTAACAAGGAGAAATATCTTTATTTTTCCATGTTACTTCCTCTTTGCATTCAACGGGAGAAGAAGTCTCCAACAATACTTTTGTGAAGGAAGGTATACTTTGTGTCACAGTTTAGTAAATCTGGGATTCAATCTGCAGAAGCCTCTCTGCAGCCACAAGTAGATTTAGCAGAGATGGAAAATCCTGCCTTCTAGCTGAAGCTACAGGACCAGAAGATGTGTGCCAATTTCAGACATATTTTCCCGGTTAGCTTTGTACAAAATGAAGCAGGAAATCTCATGTTAATTCTGAGGATAGAAATTCAAGTCCTCCATACTTCTCCTAAGGGAACCTATCACTTAATACCATCAAGTGTGCAGACTATAATGCATGCTAACATTATCAAACAAATAGAAAAGCGTGACTGCACACAACAAGGTGATGCTATGTGTGGAGCCCTGTGCAAAACTAACCTTACCCCTAAGCTTGTAATACCATTACCGTAAGCCCCCAGAATGGACTCTTCTTAGTCAGCAGTTCCCAGGACAGGCTACCTTTCCTGCAGTGGGTAAGCAGAGGCTAGGGCATAAGTTTGTATCCAAAACAGGACTCTGACTGGCTCCTCAACAACAAGGGTGGGCGTAATTCACATAATTCCGAGTAGCGTAATCACACAGCATTACCTAAGAATTCCACCAGATTATGCTTGAATTAGGTGAGGAGAGTAACTTTGAATTTAGCACTATTTCTTAGCACAAAAATGCCCCCCACGCTCACTAAATGTGCTATTTGGGTGAGATTTTCCTCCAATTTACTATCTCCATTCATCGCTAAATGCAGCAGAACATGAATAGCAAGCACGAGCGTTGAGTCGTGCTCGCTAAATGGGCACTTGCAGTAGGAATTTTTCCCTCAAATTACTCTTAATTACATGAGCAGGAGTAATCGCCTAATCATCTGTTAATCTGTGTCGAAGATTTACACTGAATTACCGAAATTAATGTGATTGCTCTGGCATAATCAAAATTCGGACCAGGCCTACTCAGCAAGCTGGCAGTGCATTTATTTTGTGCCAAGAGATGAGTCATAAAGGTTGCTTCATTGAGGGGATCAAGTGCGTGTGAAGTGTGCAAAAGATCTAGTGGAACCTGTTTCATTTTCCCATTTCTTTTGGTGGATATGCAAGACGTGGTGGCAAGAGAGACAGAACGAGGAGTGAGAGATAGTCAGAGTGGGAAGAAGAAAAGAGTGAAAAGAGGACAAAGTAACGAATGGTGGAAGAGAAAGGTGGAGGGGTAGAACACAAGAGGCATGTGAGTAAACAAATACTTCGCACTCAAATCCCTGGAAATGATACTATTCCTTAATCCAAAAAGAACAAACGCATATATGCTCCAGTGTGCTGCAAATCATTTCACTTTCTCTGTGTGGCAGCTAAGATTTAAATCTGCCTTTTTTAGGTCGAGCTTTCGAGACCTGTTGTATATACTTCTTTGTGGGCTTACAGCCCGCCCACTGTTTTTCATTTGTTTATTTCAGTGTCCTTTAAAAATCCTTGCTTGCTAGTAGTCAATCCTTCCTTTTTGTCCCTCCTTTTTGTCTTTCATTTCCTCCCACGGAGCAGGTACCAAATATTGTATCTTTATGCTTTGGTTGTTTATCTGTTCGTTTGGGGGAATATCTTTTAATTTATTTCCTGCTCGTGTTACACTGTGGGTGCATGTTCCGCTTCAGTGCCCATTTTTTATTGCATCTTTGCTCCCGCCCCCTTCTTCCCCTGTTGTTGCTGCCATCCTTCCCACGACTCCTGTTCCGTTGTGACCGTGAATAGCATAGTCACAATTGTACATAAACCGGGACATGATTTTAATTAGAAAATAATGTCGGGATGTCTCGTCACTCAATATCAGACGCCCACAACAGCTTCCATCCTTGGGGTCCTGAGTGAGTGATTAAACCCATTTTTAGTCATTCCAACCTCTGACTTCAAAACAGGGCTGTAATTTTTGTCTCTCTCTCCTTCTGCTGGTGATATTTACAGCGTGCAGGGACCTGGTGACTGCTGCCTGCGATTGGAAACTGAACATGTTTGTGCAGATCTCTGTGGTGCACCCAGCGGAGCAGAGCGGGGCCAGACACTGCAATATTGAAGTAGTAGAGGTGAATTAATATCCTTGGTAGCAATGCACTTTTGCTTTGTGTTTCCACGTCAGATGTTTACAGAGCCAGGCGGGCAGCAGAGACTTGTTACCACACAAGCATCAACAAGAAACTGATATGCCTGGCAGGGAACACTACCGAAATACATCCTGCTCTTGGCATGTGCTCAGCAGCAAAAGCAGTCAGATATACACAGGCTCGCCTTTTTCAGAAAATGAAAATTTCTTCCTTCCGCCCAACCCTTCCCCCCCATCAAGGACCATGAAGAGAAGTCTGGCTATTTCAGAGTGGCGGCCAAGGTGGCTGCAGCAAAACTTCACTTGTTTTTGCTAGCAGGCAGCCAGATTAAAACTAGTTAGCAATGACTGCTGGCCGATGCTCAGGCTGTTTATTGATTGCAGACCTTTATAGCCAAATGCCTGAGCTCTTTCCTTATCCAACGGTTGGCATTATTGTTAGTTGTGGTTCCTTTCTTTTTATTTCTTATTTTTGGAGATCAAATTCTGCTCCGCTTGAAAAAAATATGCTCCTGTTTTCCTGCTCGTGTTCTACAGCAGTACCGAATTTTTGTGGTCTCTTCCTGAAAATTACTTTTTACATCACTGTGCACAAGACTCCCAAAATGTTTCAGAAGCCATTTACATGATGCACCATCCCATCAGATTCAAAAGGTAGAATGGGTCTTCAGATGGATAATATTCCACACAAAAAAATGCCTCTAAGTCTCAAAATTGGAGCTGTCAAAGACAAAGAAACGAGGATATGGCAGATCTCATTTTTCAGTTCATTTGGGAGCAGTCTGTGGAAATAGCAACCTACCACCAAAATTGTGGAACTCAGACTTATTTAGGAAAAGCATAACTCCAGGGTCGGCTGGGACACTAAAATCAAAGTGACCCCCATTAGTGAATTAGAGAGCTAAACAAGCATTTGCAATGCAATCGGTCTCGCCTTTGGGACCTTGTATGTATTTAGCTATGCAGCACATTAGCCAGGGTGCTGAAACATCTACAGTTCTTTAACATGGAGGGAAAGTAAGCACCAAACTGTGTGACACACCAGGTATGGGAACACATGGAGAGAAATATTGCCTTTCAGCGGGAAATGGTATAGTAAAAAGCTATGTTTTTAATATACAATCAGGGCCTTCTGTGGTCATATCACTGAAAATACAAAATTTGCAAAAAAAAATTATTGTCTACTGCTCGTGGAAGACAATTTCTATGGACTGGAATCTAGAGAATGCTAAAGAGATTCTGGTATTTTACTGACCTCTGCTGGTCATTTTCTTTCAAGAAAGTTAAATAGAGGCAGTTGCCAGAAAGATTTAAAAAAGAAAGTCCCTCAGCAGAAAGCACTTCTGGTACTTTACTGACCTCTACTGCTCGTTTTCTATCAAGACAGTTAAATAGAGGCAGTTGAACAAGTAGAAAGCAATTCTGGTATTTTACTGACCTCTACTGGTCGTTTTGTATCAAGACAGTTAAATGGAGGCAGTTGAACAGAAAAAAAAACCCTAAGCAGAAGCAGACAAGTCCTAGGGCTGATCTCCAGAGCCCACAAAGTACATACACAAATAAGTATATAGTAAAGTATATACAAGAGGTCTCGAATGCTCGACCTAAAAAGTGGCTCAGGTTTGCAAATTGAGGCAGTTTTTAACTTGTAAAGACATGCTGTATATGTGTCTTGCAAGGTATGGAAGACTTCATGGATTTGAGCTTGTTGCCAGCAATGTTTGCTTTAGTATCCTGGAAATCAACTGTGAAAATCGGCCCAAAAACAGAAAAAAAAAATGGCAGCATGCTAACCTGCCAGACCAGCCCAATGAACCCTGCTCGATGCCCTATTGGCCAGTCCGACCCTGGGTAATACCGATTTTTTGACAAAAGGCAATCGCACAGTGCAAATAGCATCCTGGAGATCAAAGCATTAAACAGAGTTCTCAAGTTTCCCAGGTGCATGTAAGACTAGCTCAAGCATATTCCAGGTTGTTTTCTTTGCATTCTGGTACTTGAAGTCTTGATTTTATCATTTAATTGACAGGAATACAAATCCCAGATTGCAATGAAAAACACCTGGACTGGGTAAGCTACTCACAAATGGATTTGGGAACTTGAGAGGTCTGAGCCAGAAGATAGTAACTTTCCAGGGCTTCTCTACTTACTTGCTCTATTGGAGTGTCTATTGTCCATCTCTACAACTACATACATTGCTTACCTGTGCTTCTTGTGCAGCTAGTACTCTCGTCCCTGCCAGCATTGCACTGTTCACTTGTGGGTGGGATATTTAAATGCTGCTCTGATGCTACAGGTACAGGTTATGTGCCTGTTCCTATGTCATCTACAAGGTGATTTAATGCTGCACGGCTCTTGCCCTTACGTCCCTTTCTCAAGGGACAGAAGCATCTGCAAAGTCAATAAGACTGACTTTCAAGCAGTGGCGGGCGGCATTATTGGTGGGTAGCCGGCAGGTGAAGGTGCGCGTGGAGGGGTCACAAGGAGGGGGGAACGGTAAAAAATAAAAAGAAATAAAAAAGCAACACTTACCTTGCTGCGCCAGTCCCGCTTCTCTGCTCCTGCTGTCCTCATCAGACCAAGGCACAGGAAGCATAGAAAAGGCTCCCCTGACCAATCACAACACTGCAATGCAGCATTGTGATTGGTAAGCACCCAGGCGCCCCTGAACAATCACAACGCTGCAATGCAGCGTTGTGATTGGTTTTGAGCATCCTGGTTGGACGCTCAACCAGGGAATGGGAGCCTGAGCTTGTTCTCCATGCAGGCTGTAATGCAGCCTGCATGGAGAATGGGGAAAGTGCGCATGACTGGTTTGGGCGGCCCGAGAGGGCCGACCAAACAGTCATTGTGCACTTAGGAGTGGGCAAACCTCTCCACCCCTGCCCTGCTCCGAGAGCAGAGCAGCCCCGCCCACCTGCCCTCCCGCAAAGGAAACATAAAATGATAATAACTTAAAGTTATTATCATTTTATATTTCCTTTACTTCACTGCTCAAAAGCAGTTGAGCGATGCTCCTCCGCCATAGCGGAGGAGCCGCCCCTGATTTCAAGTAATAAACAATACAACACAATACATTGAATTTGCTTCTTTCGAATATTTTTGTGCATTAGTACAAAGTACCAAAACATTAACTGTAAATCAGTTTTACCAGCATGCACTGGTGTTAATTGGTAGTTTACTGTCCTCCTGAGGCCATTTAACCTGACAGGGTATAGTTTCAGATTACTGGCACTGATAGCATCATGTATCTTGGCCCCTGGTGATTGTGATTGACATTCTCAGGTGTTTTCTGACTACTAGGCTCAAGATACCTTGTCCTTATGGATAGATACTATCACAAAACCTTATATCAGAAAAACACTATATTGCCCTTAGAAGCTTCCAAGAAGCAGGATATGGATTTAGATTGGTCCTCTTAGTTCATAGTTACTTCCTAGGGGGAGGTTGCTTTGGACATATGAATACATAGTGCTGAGTTTTGAGCTACCATTGTTACGCTTGTCCCTTCTGACTCCTCCGCTCATGATCACAGGTTATAGAAGAGCAAAAAACAAGGTTTGCCCCACAATGATTGCAGAGAGGAGCACTGAATCTGGGGGCACACAGCTGGCTAGGCTCTGATACAGCCTAACAGAAAGTTCATAGGAAATCCCAAATTAAGGCTCTGGCCACTTTTCCTGATGTCAAATAGCCAATAGACTGGCAGATGTAATTAAATGGAAAGAAACATACAAGGTGAGTAAAGGAGAGGCCCAGATTATTATAGACCACATGGATTTACTTCAGGCTATGTGATAGGTAGACTGAACTCTGGTGGTGTAGCCAAAAGCATTGCACATTAACACCCAAACACCACTCTCACAACTTTTAACCAGACAGACATCTTGTAAAGAGTCACGTTGAAAATCCTCTCTTGAACACAGGCAGGGGTACATTTTTGGGGGGCCATCTTTACCCAGCTCCATCCTTAAGATCCTCTGAGTGAGCATATGAGTTTGTATCTCTATGGCTCTTGTATGTGCCCCAATGTTTTGACAAGGCAGTGACAAGTACAGCTTCCCCACCTACAATTTCTCAAAACATGCTAGCAAACTCACGCTCAGAGCCTCAAACAAAGATTTTGAACATAATTAAGCAATGTCTATCTTATTTTATCAGATAATCTGTAGATAAAGTGCTTACACTGGATCAGGTGGTGTTGTCCTCAAGAATATATGAGGAAATGTGCCCCTAAATAGATTAAGATTGTCAGTCAATCAAATAGCATAGTCAGTTAAATAAGCCTTCTTGAGACAAGATACAAATTAGAAACCATGAAATGTTAATAACATTTAAGATCATTACAGAAGGCAAAATATAGGTACTCACTCACAGGGAATTAGCATAAAGCTCAATCAAATATAGTTTAAGTGTCACAGATCTGATTCCCAAGAGACAGGCAAAGCAAGTCTGAGGCAAATCAAGTCTGGCTCCCTTCCAGAACGAGCCCTCTTTTATATCAAAATACACAGTAAAAGTCTTACAGTCACCATGAGGTGAGCAAAATGAAACACAGGCTCAGCAAATCACAAAACAGAATAAAATGCAACAATACCTAACACCATCCCCTAAATGAATAATAATTAGTCCCTGTTTGCCCTAACGACATAAAATGTGACAATACAAATCTAGTTACACATAAAACAATGACAGACTTCTGACATGAATGGGCTCACTGAGCACCAATCAGGACGTTTTTGAACAGCAACAGTTGAAAGGAAATCTTTCCCTAGTCCTTACAGAGAACAACAACTCATGCAAATGTGGTAACAATTATTTTTTTTTTTTTTATGAAGTTTTATATAGCGCAAACTTGACCCGAAGGTATCGGAGCGCTTTACATAGCACCAGTTGCGTTACATGAGGACACATTAATTTTTGTTAGGTACAGGGAGATAAAGGGGCATATTACCAACAACGGGCGCTAAATATCGCTATTCGCGAGTAGCGTGATTTTACTTATCGCCGGCTATCGCTGGATTTTATCGCCCGGGTAGCGCGTTATCAACAACGCTTATCACCCAGGCGATAAAAATCAAGCGATAGCCGGCGAAATGCGGGAATATCGCTGGAAATCCAGCGATATTCCTGCAGCAATAGGGAATTACTTGTAAATAGCCCATGGGTGGTTGTAGCCTGAGATTCCACCCCCCATAACATATATAGCTAAGTCTGAATTTCTGCAGACGTTAGCTATCAGCGATAACCGCGGTTAGCGCGGGTTTTGACATCGCTATGGGTGTCAGGGCAGGCCTTGTAAATACTGCGATGTGCGGTTAGCGACTTATTCCCTGTGGTTTTGCTCGGGAATGCCTACTTTGCATCTCATTAGAGATGCGATGCAAGGCGTAAGCAAAACCGGTGCTACGACAAGGAAACACGCGCTAGCGTGTCCTTGCTGATACTGCGATGCCATTATCGCCGCTTTTCGGCCGAAAACGGCCGCTAAAGCGGCGATAATGGGCTTGTTAATATGCCCCTAAGTGATTTGCCCAGAATCACAGGATGTTCAGCGTCATTGACGATATTCGAACCCGGTTCTCCAGATTACAGGTCGACCGTCCTAGCGTTAGGCCAACTCGTCTCCCCAAACAAGCACAGATGCATTTATTTTATGATTCAGCGCACGTTTTGTTGCGGGTGAAGATAATGGGAATAAAAACATGATTAGGTTTTGAATTTCAAAATGGAGTCAGGGCCTAGTTAGGCCAATCTAAGGAAAGCAAAGTTCTATAATGTCCAGTAAGTTGGTTACAAATGCAAAATCATTGATGCCACTAAATAGTCATTATTTTTCATTAAGAATTTGTTCTAACACTAGCAAATTCGTGTTTAAACTGAAGCTACCCGTTTATTATAATGTATTCGTGGCCTTTTAGTTGAAATCTTTGAAATGTATGATTTGCATTCCACTGTAAAAATATTTGTAAGACACCTCTCGCTTGGGCCTTGTTTTTGGGATACAGCGCCTTTGGGATAAAGCTGAAGGCTGGTGTGTGTTTTCTATATTCAGGGGGAATGTTGCTGCTTTACTGTTCTGCATAGTCGTTTTATGATTAAATTCCATAAATCGTACTTATTCATTGGCTCAGGTTTCCGCTTGGCTTTCACGTTTTTGTCATTTGATAGAAATGGCAAAATTGATTGAAGCAAAGGCATTCGTCTGATTACCTAAACACCTCTCTGGGTCGCTTAGACACGAGGCTGAAAAATAAATAAAACACATTTCATCCAGGAGGCTGACAGGAGAAATACCCTGCCTTTGTCTGTAATGAAATATTTCTTTCTTTCTTTATTATTTTTTGCCACACAGCTTCGATCCCCCATTTTACGTATAGTATTGTAATTGCCTGCGCTGTGCCTGGGTGGTTATAATTGGACGTCTTCAGTTTGCAAGGCTGTCATTGAACTGGCTCTGATCTGTGCACAACTCGCAGAAGGAGGGATGGGAAGATAAGCGAGAGATGCAGCAGAGAAGACTTTCCAGCACAGATGCATCCAGCAACAGTGTCACCGAGCCACAGCTGTAAAACAAACAGAAGCCATGCTCTTTTGTCAGAATCAACTATAACAATCATCAAAAATACAACAGACAACAATAAAGTGCAACATGAACTCAGTCACGCAACACACTTCTCCCTGGGGCCTCGCCAAGCATGAACAGGCCAGCCTAAGGGAGGGCAACGAGGAAAAGTGGAAAGACAGCAAATTCAACTGGCATCAAAGTAAAGCCGGAAGGCAAGCATTACTTAGCAATACTGTGTACCAGACTTGGCCTAAGGCGTGGCAGTACACTGGTGGTATGTTAAACAACTACAAAAAAAACGAAGTACTGCTACAGCCAATCAATCTGACTTTAATGTACTAATTCAGTCAAACTTTAAGGTGTTTACATTTATTAGCTGATAAAAGCTAGCAAGGAAGTAGCCTGAAAAGTATTATACCCCTTAACTTTGAACAATATGCCTGCCAATGAGTGAGTGAGTTAGAGACATATGTGGTACTGACCCTTTCACGGAAAGTATACTGAAATTGTATCCCCAATGAACATTTCCTTTCTTCCGTTTTAATTTCTTTTTCTCCTTTCCATTTTTCTCTTCAGCGTTTCTTTTAACTTTTGTCCCATACAACCTTCTCCCCCAACTTTCTTTTTACCTTGTATCTTAGTTTCCTTCTTTACATTCTCCTTTCTTACACTCTCACTCCATATTCCTTTCTTTACTTTTTCGCATTCTTCTTTCTTTCTTTTTTTCCCCTCGATTTGCCTTTCACACCTTCGTACTGATTTTTATCACTCTTCTTCGTAATTATATATTGTTTTCTCACCCCTTGTCCCCCCACCCCGCAACTGTGTCATGATGTCTTCTTTCTGTTATTCATTGTTAAGGACAACACTTTTACATTGCTGTTTAACAAAATTCTTCACCATTTCCCATTTTAGTGTTTTTTCTAATATTGTATAATAATAAAAATCATAATGCTATTTTTGCATTGAAAAACATGTATTCTATTGTTTATTTTTGACCAGCCTGCATTATGTTATGTTTACCTGATATTCACATGCCCGCAGATTGATATGAAAAATATCTCGTTCAAGAATATTTCCAAATTGATAGTTGTTATTCCTTGCTCTTGGCAAGTCATTTGTATGCAGGGCGCCCCTTCTTCCTAAAATAAAGAGACTCACATATGCTCCCATACATTATAGCAATTTGTACATCACTACCACCTGTGTTCGTAGTTTGTGGTGCTGGATTGTTAAGAAGAAATAGATTTTTGATAGGGTCTGCAGGTGGAATTTCACTGTGGTGTTTATTAGTGAGTTACTTGGTAGCTTGAAGGGGGATTCTACCTCAAATGAACATTCATGACTATTCTTCACCTCAACTATAATTTTGACTTAGATTGGTGCCAGTAGAGGTTCATAGTTTGTCCTGCTTCCCCAGTTTTTAACACCAGAAACAGTTATGGAGCTATGCTTGGTGCTGAATCCTCATCCTATAACATTAGTCAAATATATCTCATGAACAAACTATTTACCAACTTACAAATCACAAGACTGATGTCCTTTCTAAGCTGGTTTGATCTGAATATCTCTGGAGCAGATAACTATAGACTTTAAACTTTCAATATTCTTCCTATAGTTTACTTGATTTCTCATGTATTGTATTTCATAAAGACTTATTCATTTTTTAGTTTGTAAGCCTTTATGGACATTCATATAATACCCTTCATGCATTATGCCCACACTGCTCAGCCAAAATAGCTACAAGACTCAAAAAGACTTCAGAGGTCAAACCTTCTATCTCAATTGAAGAACTAGGGGGTTTAACGTTGGAAGAAATAAACCCAGTGCATGAGATGCACTCTCTCATTTTTTGGGCAAGAGGTTTGACCACAACTGCTCAGCCAGGCCTTCTAGTAGAAGCACCTATTGTGCACAATGTAATCCCAGCAGTGACCCACTTGTTTTCTGATGTGATACACACCAGTTTTATCTTACAGAAGAGGCGAGTTATTGAAAAGTATGTGGGCTTCAATATGAAGACTGAGATGGAACACTGTCATAACATTGGAAGATATGGCTGTTTCAAATATATGCAGTTTAATCACATACACCACACAAACTTGACCCTAGCACAACTCCTCAGGTTATACATTGCCTTATTAGGTATTTCCTCAGAATTCAAGACAGGCTCATCACTGAAGGAGTGTAACAGGTTTAATAAATGAGCCACAATTGATCACTCACTGATTAGAGACACCTTCCATGAGGTGGAGTCTGTAGGCCCTGCAGAGATATGAAGTACGTTACTGTTTGAATTGGATTGGCTTTCAGATAATAGCTCACCTTAAACATCTGTTGTTAGGATACTTATTTCCCGGTTTAAATATACTCTTTGACATGTGGTAACCACAGTCGACTTCTACCATCACTGAACACAGTGGTAAATTTGTGCTTTAATACATTTTATTCTGCACACAATCTGTGATATTACATACCTTCCTCTCCCTGCTTATGTGGCCACTCCTAACACATCCGATCCAGGTAACCAAAGCACTGATGTGCTATTAAATCTTGGTGTTGTTACTTTCATCATAGAGATACTAATTGTATTGTTATGTATATGTGACTTGCCCAATTGAAGGATATTTTGATCTGTGTGTCTTATTATTGAGAATGGGTTTGTTGATTTGATATCACAATAGCTTTACTACAAAACCACAACTGAAATATCTTATGTTTGTATATGTTGCACAATGATTACAAATTGATAAAACAATTTCAAAAGGCAAGTGCATATACTCATTAATAGACTAACTGCAACAATAAAGCATTTTCAGAACACACACTGGAAAATGTAGTTAACCCTGATCCACAAAGGCCTCAGTAAAAAAACTGAAAATGTATTCCCATGGAATTATGCTTAGTTCAGATAGAATTCCAGGACACTCATATTTATTGTCATTGTCATTTATACAGCACATTGCTGACATTTTTCTGTCCGAAGTGCAAAACTTCACTCTCAGAGCCATACAGGTACAAGCATGTGTAGGTGGGAAGCATGTTGTTGGTGTAGTCTATATGCAGAAAGAGTGTGTGGTGAGGTTGACTACTGGAATATTGTTATATGATGGCCTTTTTATAAATGTGCTTTTATCATTTTATGATTTTTTTACAAAATCAAATAAAGATGATATGAAATGACTACTGTAATGGTGACAAAGTTGTATTGCAAAGAGACTGTTACAGCATAGTGCAGCAGATGTATGTTATCAAAATGGTGTAGAGCAGCACTGCTAAGGCAGCCTGAGGATTGAACTGGGGGAGAAGTGTGGAGGCTGATAGCTCATGAATAAGGATTTGGCTTGTGGGTTTAGTATATGTAAAGTACTTTTGGACAAGAAGTACATGCTGATCAGTTAAGCAGTTGTTGGCTGGTAATACTTCCAAGAGCTGTACTAAGGTAGGAAGTTCTGGTGTGCAGAAATGCAGAGGGGTGATTATGTGTATGTGGCATTGCTGTTTGATGAAAGCCCAGAAGTCATGAAGGTTCTTTATGGTGACTGTTAACTCTAGAGTTTTACTGTGAGAAGAGAGGCTCAGGAGAAGAGCCAGGCGAAAGGCTGGCGCAGGGAGCCAGTGAAGACAGCTCCCTGCTGAATCCCCCCCTCTCAGAGACCCCGAGGGCGAAGGAGAGTGCTCTCAGTGGCTGGGGAGCGCCACCAGGAGCAAGAAGAGGCCACAAGCAGGAAGATCGGACCCCTGGGGGCTGAGATATGCCCCCCAGAAGGTAGGCGACCTTTGACCTGTGGCCAACCGACGGCGAAGCGCGTGGGGCTCCGCCGCCGGTTCAGAGAATGCCCCCGGGGTGGGTCAGGTCCCGGGGGCTGCCCCCCAAAGAAGAAAAGTCGGGGAGCGCTGTCGCGCTCCCCGTGAACAATTCCCCCGAGGGGTGCCAGGAGCCCACCCTGGCCCCCGGCCGAAACCGGAGGCAGGGGAGCGCCGTCGCGCCCCCTTGATAATGAGGAGAGGGGCCCGGGATCCCAACTCTGGGCCCCGCCGAAGCCGGGGAGCGCCGTCGCACTCCCCGTGAAAATGATGGTGCAGAGGAGGAGGAGGGGGGCGTGCCATCGCGCGTCCCCCCTCGGGTCCGAAATCAAGCCGGGGAGCGCCGTCGCGCTCCCCGTGAAGTATCCAGGGGCCCGGGACCCCAACTCCGGGCCCCGCTGGTGACCGGGGGTACCAGGAGCCCACCCTGGCCCCCGGCGAGAAGAGAGAAGTCGGGGGTGCCGACACGCCCCCAGTGAAGAGGCGGAGGGGGCCCGGGACCCCATCTCCGGGCCCCGAAGAGGAGGAAGGAGGGGGGAGTGCCGTCGCACTCCCCCGCGGCCCCACCCGAACATCGGGATCCGGCGTGTCTGCCCGCCGGAGCGGGCAGACCAGAGAAGAGAGGCCGGCTACCGTGGCAGCACGCAAGAGTGCTGGCCGATTGGGGAACCGGCAGGGGCAGTCGGGGGTGGGCTCCCCGGGCTGCCCTGCAACGTGGGGACAATGCGGGAGGCCTGGGTGGGACCGGACCTCCCTGAAGAAGGAAGCGGCCGGGGGTGGTCTCCCCGAGCCGAGACCCTGCACCCAGGGGCCCAGGTGGGACCGGGCCCCCGAAAAGCAGCAGTTCGGCCGGGGGTGGGCTCCCCGAGCCGTTACACTCACCTGGGGGTCCGGGTGGGACCGGGCCCCCCAACGGGGAAAGGATGCGGCGGAGGCCGCCAGCGTGATCGCGGCTCTCCCCAGCACAGCAGGAGAGCCGCTCATCAAGTATTCACTGCACCAACGGAGAAGCGCCCCATAATGCCCTGCAGGCCAGGACCGGCCTGCAGGGGAAATCAGCCTTTTTCTCTGTTTGTGGTGGCCCCAGGAGGACGGGGTCACCACCACATGAATGCAAAGGTGCCGGGGGAGCTGCAGGAGCAACGCAGTCTCCCCCAGCATGAAGATGAAAAGTCCCACCCTCAGTCTCTGGGGGACTGAAAAGAATAACCCCTCAAGGGCTCAGCCACCATTTAAGCACCTTCTAGGCTGGAACTTTTGTTCTACAGCTGGGGGTGTTGTGAAAAGTGCACCAAGGGATGAAGGTCTGAGCTGGGGGATGTCTAGAGAAGGGCATCCCCTGGAGGTGAAGAGGTGTAATTGCACCAGAAATGCATTTACTAAGGTTATTTCTTTTAGAGAGACTGAAAGTCGCATGTGTACTGTGAAGTACTTGTGTAAGGTGATGTTAAGCTAAATGGGTTTATGTGGCTCGGCCTTCCTGCTAGGGGGTCTGGCTGTATTTATGTAATCTTATGATTTTACCTGTGATTCCTTTTAAAGTGAAGAGGTGCAACTGCAGGAGAAGTGTAGTTGCCAGGGTTATTTCTTTTAAAGGGAATGTAAGTCACATGTGTAAGGTGATGTCATAAGTAAAGTGGGGTTATGTTGCCAGATATTCCTGCTAGGGTGTCTGGCTGTATATACTTAATCCTGTGATTTCATCTGTGATGCCCTTAGGGGCTGTAATTGCAATGCATTCTAATGATCCACAAATGTGATGAGTACTGTCATTCTAAAGGGATGCTTAAACATGTATTCTTGCTGCTGCGCTTAAGTGAAGAACAACCCAGACTGTTAGCCCTGAAGATGTAAGGGTGCATACTGTATGGACAATATGAGATGCTCAGTCAGGGTTATGTGTCACCAGGGCAGGTGTACCTATTTTTAGTGCTCGTTGAGATAATGGGGTGGGTCGTCACTGGGATGGTGGCAATGCGCAGGGCCTTCGCTCCAGGTTATGTTCAACTAACTGCATTGGGGATAAGATGATGTGCATACATGGAAGTGGTGGTACCAGACCCCACCCCCCCTGCGGGAGGGGTGGAGATGTTATGCAATGTCACAAAGTAATTCCAGCAGCTTATGTATATTTGTAAATTGGTGCATAGTATTGAGTAGTGTGTGTGGTTAATAAATGTACTCTTACTTTTATAAAGCAAAGTGCAAACTGGACAATCAATTATTGAGTGTTATTTCTGTGCACCTGCAAATGGCGATTACTAGCCCACACCACCTCCCTTGAGTAAGCCTCAGACTGCTCTGCAGCTACCCTCTGAGAGTCAGGCGCTACAATTGGGTGTTTGGTTCCCAGTGAAGGACAAATGTAGTCATATTATTTGTGCAGGCCTCACAGATGCTGCCTCGTTTTCCAACAACAAGGTACTATGTTGTTGACATGGTTGGCTGGGATGACCACCCCCACAATGTCACAATATGCTTTAAAGAGTAGGTTAACTACCCCCAACTGTGTCCAGTAATTTGTTTATTAAAACCAGGGCTACTAGAATTTGGGATTCTGCGCCCACAGTGTTTTTCACATAATTATATTTTGCTGTGTTTGCTACATAATCCATCATTTGCCGCATAGTCTGCAGATTTTTTAAAAAAAATGTTTCTAGCTCAAACAAATTAAAAGTTACTAAAAGCATGGTAATATGTGTCTCTGCGTAGTGGAAAGACCCTTGCAAAGGTTGACTGGTCATCTTTCAACTGCTTATTGCTGTATTTGGGTCTTAATAAGGTAAAATATGTGCCCAGATAGCGTTACCAAGTGTAAATATGACAAATTAATGAAGTAATAATATGGCAACATGTGTCACATTATGCCACATTATTTGCCTTTTCTTTTCCACATAATTTAATCAACCCTGTAGCAAAATGTGGCCTTCCCCTGCTGTGTAATTCCAGTGGCCCTGATTAAAAAATCTGAATATAGCACTCTTACTTTTATTATCCATTGATGGTCCTGTAAACCAAAGCCTTGATAGAGTGAGTGTGGGAAGAAATGAGATGTGAGAGATGATAATGAGATGTTAATGTGAGTGGAAGTGCAACACACATACATGCTATAGATGAAATAGTCTAACATAAGCCCATTGGCCACACTGCCAATGCGAAGACACTACATACCCTCCATTATTTCTGCTTTGAATTAAATATGTTATGTTATGTTATGTTAATTGAATTTGTAAAGCGCGCTGTTACCCTAGGGTGTCCTGGCGCTATGAACTGCCTGCTAGAAAGTGGCCAAAAGGTTTATTGGTTAAAAAGCCAGGTCTTGAGCCCCTTCCTGAAAGAGAGGAGGTCTGTAGCGTTCCTCAGTTGGAAAGGAAGCTCATTCCAGGATTTAGACGCGCTGTTAATAAAGCTTCTGCCTCCCCAGCCTGCTTTTTTAAAAACGCTGATTGTGACTTTCTTCGCCCCTGTTGATCGTAACGCTCTCCTTGGAATGTACCACTGTATTTTGCGTTGCATGTAATCCGGGCCTTTGCCATTGAGGGCTTTAAAAACGGTGCACAGCGCTTTGAAGCGTATTCTGTGTCTGACAGGGAGCCAGTGCAACTGTTTGATCTCTTCCTTTACAGAGGCAAACTTTGAAGTCCCCGACAGCAGTCTGGCTGCCGCATTCTGAACTATCTGAAGCTTGTTGATATATTGTTTTTGAGCATTCAGGTAGAGTCCATTGCAGTAATCCATCCGAGACATGATGAGTGCCGAGATTACTGTTTTGAGGCCATTATCGTTGAGGAAGAACTTAATCTTTTTTATGATCTTTAATACATAAAAACAGGCCGAGGTAACTGAACTTATTTGGTCACCTAGTGCCAACTTATTGTCCATTAACACTCCCAGATTCCTAGCTTTCTCAGTAGGTATGGGGCATGAGCCCAGGTCAGCCGGCCACCAGTCTGGGGTCCACACTAGTGGGTTCTTCCCAAATTTTATGACCTCAGTTTTGTTAGAGTTAAGTTTTAAGCAGTTTTCAGACATCCATCTGGAGATAGCAGCCATGCAGTCATGAAATCGAGCCCCTGTTTCCTTTTCAGAGCCCTCCCTTAGTGACAGCACTATTTGGGTGTCGTCAGCGTAAGAGGTCAACTGGAAGCCAAATTACCTAATCACACCCGCTAGGGGAGCCACGTACACGTTAAAAAGTGTTGGGTTGAGGGAAGAGCCCTGTGGCACCCCACATGGAAGGGTGAAAGGTTTAGACTGGCAGTTGTCCATATCCACAGTTTGTACTCTGTCAGAGAGAAATGACTGCAGAAGCTTCCAGCATATGTGCTTGGTAACATTCAACAGGTTGTGTAAACACTGACCACCCCCGCAGATTTTGACTTTTTTGCATTAGGCAGCTAAATAAACGCTTATGAGCACATATTTCGAAAGGTTTCGATAACACTGAAAGAAACACTACTAAAATCCACAAAAAATAAACACTAAAAACCGAACAGCCTATATATATTTAATAATTGTTTAAAAATAGTTTTTTTATTTCAGAAATTTCATTTAATTTGAATATTAGTTATTAAATTGATTCCATTTTTAAATTATTTCACAGATAAATTTCTTTAAAAATGGTAATTAATTATTCTTTTAAGTTTTAAAGAGAAGTTTATTTAGCTTAAGAAGGCATACAATAAAATAGGAATACAAAGCAATTACCAAAGGTTACAAAAAGGGGTAAAATAGAAATAAAAGAAACAGAGGAGGAGAATATACAGTGCATTAAAAATACCACAATACAGTCTGATTATTTGTCAACTCCATTAATTTGAGGGAATACAAGGAGGCGTTTGATGTTAACTAGTCTGAAAAAACTTTTGTAGGAAAGTCAAGGAGGTTGTAAAACTTCTTGGAGAAGAGGTGGAGGAGCAAACGCTGCACTGGTGGAGTGATCTAAAAATTGAGTAACAGGTGTCCATATTGCTTTTCGTTTTAATACAAGAGATAAAGGGTGCATATATGCAGTATCCAATCTGTGGTTATGACAAACTGCATACCACCACGCCTTAAAAGACAATTGTGTAAAATCTTTCCAGTTATGGGTGATTTGTTGGAAAGCAAGTGCTAATAACAAATCTAACAGCGGCATAAGAGAAGGAGCATTAACCCAGTCCTCAGCTACACTACCTAAAAATACGTTGGGAATAGAAAAAGGAACATTACTTTGAAAAATGAGATTAATTTGGTGCTATACTTTTAACCAGAAAGCGGAAGCTAGGGGACATGTGAAAAGTAAATGGATCAAGTCAGCTTGTGGTGCAGAGCAAGTCCAACAAGTGTCAGGGATGTCCTGGTTAATCCTGTGAAGGGTATGAGGTGTAATAAAAAGTCTGTTGTAAATGAAAATTATTCTAACTGTTCATTGGTTACTTAGATGACTAATTATGTAAGTTGTAATAAATAATTTTTGCATTCATTACTTGTCTAATTCTTTAGTATGTGTTTATATATATATATATATATATATATATATATAAATTAATTTGACAGTATTATTATTTTCAATCATTATGTACTACTAATTTTTTCTAGTTTTGCCTGAGAGCTCCGGGGAAGGTGGTGTAAAAGTTGATGTGTAGCCACTGCAGGTGGCACTGGTTAGTGGCCCATGTATCTTGTAAACAGATAATGTAGTAGCTTTGTTTAAGATCAAGCCATTGCAAATTTCTCATTTTGAGGCCCAATCTAGCCAGATTCCATGAACCAAATTTACCCAGTACCTTTGCTGCAGCTGTTTTTATTAAAATCATGTATTGCGTCATTTGTAAAAGAAGAACCAACTGGGTCCTTAATGTTCCTAAGCGTAAGATATAATGCCATCTGGATTGGGGGTAAACATATTATTGTTGATGGCCATTCACATTTTCACACGGGGCAAAGGCAGCATATCTATTTTGGAGAGGTATCTGGGATGCTAAAGTAGTGATGCTCCCCTGCCCAAGAGCCCTGGTTGCAGCGATCTTGTCAAGAACAATCCTTGGCCTATAAAAAATACTTCAACTCTGCCATAACTCGCTTCTAAGCTGTTAAGTCTCATACAAATACTTCCCTACCCGGGCCCAAAGGTGGAACATCTTTAAAAATAATAATATGCGGTGTAGCTGCAGGTAGGAGATCCAAAACACATTAGTTCTCATCCTGCAGGATGCAATTGTAAGCATCTCTGAGGGCCAGTCTTCCTGAGTTGAAGTTGATACTTCCTTTTTGCATGGACCCGACATGCAACCCACATTTGGATAGTAGCCCTTAATCATGTTTTCAATAGCCCCAAGTCTACTTAACACTATTTCCATCAAAGGTACCAGCTTTTCCCCTAATTTCTCAAATGCAGAGCGAGCAAAGTTACTATACCTTTTAGCCGTAACCTCTTAAGTAGAGGTCTTACTGTTGCGAGTAGGCTGCGACAGTGGACAAACTGTGCTTTTTGTATCTCAATTATTCATCAAAACACCCATGCCCTTTTTCTTCTTGGCCAGAGGTGATATACATAATTAATCAGTGCTTGTCTTGGGGCCATTAATATCAACCTGCACAATTGTCAGGGCTACATCAGTTACGCAAGGGTTAGTCTTTTTCCCTATAGTCCTTTTCCTATACTGCAACCACATCACATTTGTATTCAGTGACCCCCTGGCACTCACTGAAAAATTTGCAATTGAATTAGTTATAGGTCTTTTCTTATCAGGAAGTGGCAAAGCCTTCCTTTTTCCCATGATTTCTTGTGCATAGTAAAGCAAAGGAGTGGAGGACACAATTAGTGATGTAGGGCAGAGCTAAACTCCATGGCCAAGAGGAGTGGCCAGCCTAGCCTCTTCCATGGTGGGCACAGATGGGCCTCTATTTTAGACTGGGCTATGCCAGGGCCACGCACAGGGCCATCCTGCTTGCAGGAAGCTGCCTCATGCTATGTAGCACTCCCCCCATGGCCCCTTTCACTCCTCTTGTGACCGGTGGATTATTGGCTCAGCAGTTCAGCCCTGGTTTGTGGTATCCAAAGTGTCGTGCTTACGGGAAGCCACCTCACACTATGTCGCACTCCCCCTGCGGCTCCTCCTTCTTCTTGTGTGGTTGGAGAATAATAGGCTCAGCAGTTCAGACTTGGTTTGTAGTATCCAAAGAGTTCCGGTTGCTTGAAGCTGCCTCATGCTATGTAGCTCTCCCCCCATGGCCTCTCTGTCTCCTCATGTGGCCGGGGGATTATAGGCTCAACAGTGGTTTGTGGTATACAAAGTCTTCCACTTGCGGGAATCCACCTCACACTATGTTGCACTCCCCCTGCGGCTCCTCCTTCTCCTTGTGTGGCTGGAGAATAATAGGCTCAGCAGTTTAGCCCTGGTTTGTGGTATCCAAAGCGTCCCACTTGCAGGAAGCCGTCTTGCGCTACTTTGCTCTCCCCTGCGGCCCCTCCTTCCCCTCGTGTGGCCAACAGATTTATGGGCTCAGAAGTTCAGTGCTGGTTTGTAGTATCCAAAGTGTCCGGAGTGATTAATATATTTAATAGAGTAGGGCTAAGCAAAGATTGTTTTGGGTCCCTGTGAGGTAAAGGCTTGATCAAAGAATGGGAAACAGGAAGCTGGATAGAGTGTGATCTACAAGTAAGAAATGCCTTAGCCAATGAAAGAGCAGCATCTCAAATACTGAATTGTGCAAACAATGAATGAAGACCTTGTTTAAGACTATGTTGAACGTCATGCTCAAATCTAAAAGAATGAGGGCTGCTCTGCCTCCTTGATAAAGTACCACCTAAGATCTTCAATTTCCTCAAGCATATCTGTCTCAGTTCTTGAGTTGGACATACCCAGATTGCACTTGATTGAGAAGTTTGCTGTTCTTTCTGAATAAGGGCAGTTGCCTATTGACCTCCTTTTCCATTATTGCAGAGGTGATTTGAATGGTGGAGATGGGATGTAGTGTATTCAGTGCTTGAGGGTCCACATTATTTTTCCACATTGATTTTTTTTAAAGCTGAACCATCAAGTCCTGTTTTCATTCCACAGAAACTGCAGACAAAGTTAAAGACATATTCCATAAATCTACAATAATAGAAGAAATAGTATGAAGTGCTTTGTGAAGAATGGAAGCTGGACAAGAGTTTGCATGAGGCTTCGATTTTACGAAGGCATCACCTTGTAATTATCAGGCAAAAGAGGACTGAACTTGGTAAACAAACTTATTAGTATAAATTCCTGTGCCAAATAATGAAGAAAGATTATAAGAAATGGCTAAGCCCACAGAGCATTACACAAAGACACCAGCTAAGGAAATAGTTTGGCTAGCATCAACGTGAAAAATAAGAGTTTCAACAAAAGGTGCTGATTAATGAAGAATTGGTGTGAAAGTTAGGGAAGCTCTATTTATAACCCCTATTACTCTACCTGGTCTATGAACTCAATCTTGGCATACATTTGTTTTTGCCATAGGGCACTATTAAAGAAATATTGAGGTGTACAGTGTATTTAATCCAAAATTCTATTAAGAAACAATTTCAAATTTGTGAGACAATTTGACCATATTGTTAAAATTTCTGACAGACAAAAGAATTAGTATTTGAAAGAAGGCAAGATAGTGCTGAAGTTAGAACTAACAAGGTTTTAGTGGACAAGGAACTTGAAAACGGTGAAGATTCCATATGATCATAATTAGAAACATAAGAAGGAGAGAGATGATCTGATGTTGTAAAGCCATGATCAAGCAAAGCTTACCTGCAAGTAAGGGTGTAAAGCTATCAGTTGGTCCTTGGTGTATTGGGGACAAAAAGTGATAGAGATTCGTGGACAGGTGGTAGATGGATGCAGATGAGCTTGCCTCTAAATGAACTAACAGGTCTTTGGAGGGGTTTCTTCTCTTTACTTTGTTGAACAGCATAGTTTTATCGATTTGTGCCTTCCTATGACTTTTGGAGGAAATCCTTCTCCTGAGTCCACTATCAACCAAAGCCGGTGTGACTGCGAGCAGCTATTGACCCCTCCTTTTAGTGGACAGATGCCATCTGGGGAGAGTACAGAAACCATAAAGTAGATTCAAATGAAGACTCTTACACATTGTGCAGTAAGTGCATCTTTAATGTATGTGGAATACAGAACCACTCCTGGATCAAATTGTTAAAATTATTAGAAACTGAATACATTTGGAATTTCAAGAAGATTAACAATGGAGCCTGAATAGGTACAATGCAGTATTCCAGAAATTACAGATTGATTTAAATGCCACCTAGACTGTCAGGTGCTACATATGCCTCAGCACACAACACACACAAACACACACAACACATCCACTGACAAGGACATGAAAACTCAACTGTCTAAATCTGACTGGTACTACCCATTCACTACTGTTTCTCCGACACCACCCTCACTTCTACCTTTACACAAAACAATGTCACACTGAACATTAGCTTTAACTGCCTCCACCAAAACTGTCTCTCTGTATTTAGACACATCTGTTATACTTCACAATCACCAAGCTATTGGTCTTCACTAACTTTCCGCAGTCATGTCCACCTTTATACTTCTGCTTGATTTGCACACTCTCTGTCTTACTTCAGCACTCTAAATCTTCAGTACGCAATTCCTTTTGCTCTCCTCATTTTTCTCTGATATTCTCAAGTGAAATTGGCTGAGGCTATATCAACTGCCCAATCAGTAACGAAGCTTGGCTCACGCACGCCTTTTTGTGTATTCTGGGACTGAAGTATATTGCCTTATTTCATTACTGTGTATTAATGGCGTGCAGAAAGGTAACGCTTTCTGATCAGAAACGTGTGAAAGTAATGAGAATTGCGCTTCCCCAAGGGGTGGTGTCCCTTTAATGCACTGCAGAGTTCCAAATGCAGGACAGTATTCACGTTATTCTTGATGATTACAAACTAAACTTGGTTTCAATATTTTATTCCATCTTGAATTTCCTCATTCAAGTATGCATTCAAATGTCAATGTGAATCACTTTTCGTAAATACATCCATGAATTGTATCAATGACATCATTGTTCATCACACATTGTTATTCATCCCAGTGCATTTCGGGCTAATATAGCCCTTCATCAGGAGATATGTTCCTGAAAGGAAAAGTAAAGTGAAACAAGAAAATGAACGCTCAGTTTGTGCTTTCTATATATTAATAAAGTAGTAGTTGTTGCATCAGGGACTCGCATAGTTCATATGTTAGTAATGAGTGTATAAATTGCTAAGTTAATCGGTGAACCTGGGCCATAAAACGGTTAAACGCCATTGAGTTTGTGAAATAAACACTGCAATAAAATCGGGGCATTAGGTAAACACGCTAGATTACAACAGTACATGCCGTGTGATATAATGTGAATATAACCACAGTGTGAAGCCGTATTAGAAATCATGCTAGTGAACGATAGACACAAGCAAGACTATGAATAAACCATAACGATGTGAGCCAGGTGGTATAATGAATATACAGAAATTATAACGATGGACACTGTGCAATGTGACCCAGATATGCGACCACGGGGAAATTCTGTGTCTACGATTGTGCTGGTAAATTATATTTACAAACATACATCCATCCTGATTTATAATAAAATAATCAGCCAACTTACGGGAAGACGTATGTTCAGTAACTCGCGTCCTGCTGAATAACCATTGACCTTGGGCTTGTGTTCTCGAAGATTAAGAACATGCATAAACATAAAAGAAGGACGTGTGTGTGCATGCGGTGTGGAGCCGCAATCTTAGAAGTGTAAATGCATTGGTTAAATGTACCAATAAACATGGAGAAAGAAAAAATAGTAAGGAAAAACACAAGCTGTTGAAAAAAATATACATAACTGTGTAATATAGCCAGAACGTGATTACATCTAGTACAGCCAGAACGTAGTTACATACCGAATGTTAAAGATCTAATAACCATAGAGTGGTGTCGAATAATACGAAGTGTTCAAAAACAAGTCTTACATGGTATCTAACGTTTAGCACATTAAAGAAAGCTGCTATATTCAATGCGGTCATTCAAACCATGTGGTGGTGTAGAGCCGTCATGCCACATGGTTTGAATGACCGCATAGAATACATATGTTTTCTTTAAACGTTAGACACCCTAAGAGACTTGTTTTTGAACACTTCGTATTATTTGACACCACATTTTGGTTACCAGATCTTGAAATCTGTGCACTACATATCACCACGTTCTGGATATACTACACAGTTGTATTTTCTAACTGTTTGTATTTTTTCTTTATTTTTTCATAACCATATTTATTGGTATATTCAACCAATGCATTTACACGTCTTCTTTTATGTTTATGCATGTTCTTAATCTTCGAGAAAACAAGCCCATTGTCAATGGTTATTTAGCAGGACGCAAGCTTCTGAACATACGTCTACCCGTAAGTTGGCTGATTATTTCATTATAAATCAGGACTGATGCATGTTTGTAAATATTATTACCCAGGACGATTGTAGACACAGAATTGCTCCATGGTCGCACATCTGGGTCACATTGCACAGCGTCTATCATTATAACTTCAGTATATTCATTATACCATCTGGCCCACATCGTTATGGTTTATTCATAGTCTTGCTTGTGTCTATCGTTCACTAGCATGATTTCTAATACGGCTTCACACTGTGGTTATATTCACATTATATCACTCAGTGTCTACTGTTGTAATCTAGCGCATTTACCTCATGACCCGGTTTCATTGCACTTGTTTATTTCACAAACTCAATGGCGTTTAACCGTTTTAGTGTCAGGGTTCACCGATTAACTTAGCAATTTATACACTCATTAATAACATACAAACTATGCAAGCCCTTGATGCAAGAACTACAACTTTATCAATATATAGAAAGCACAAACCGACGTTATGTATACCATACTAAATCACAAGGCACTGAACACACGGTGACGGTACATCTCAGTACTGCAGCGGTCGTTTTCTTATTTCGCTTTACTTTTCCTTTCAGGAACATATTCCCTGATGAAGGGCTATATTAGCCCGATAGGCATTGGGATGAATAACAATGTGTGATGAACAATGATATTATTGATACAATTCATGGATGTATTTACGAAAAGTGATTCACATTGACATTTGAGTGCATGCATGAATGAGGCAATTCAAGATGGAATAAAATATTGAAACCAAGTTTAGTTTGTAATCATCAAAAATAACATGAATACTGTCCTCCATTTGGAACTAGCAGTGTATTAAAGGGACGCCACCCCTTGGGGCCGCGCAACTGCCAAATCAGCTAATTATGGTGTCCCTCATAAGTGCTATCTTTTTAACTTAATATTTATGTGCAACCATTCTTACAAGGACGATTACAGGATATGGATTCTCATTCCATAATTAAGAGGATAATATTCAGATTTGTATTCCTCTGACAGGAAATTTAGAAGAAGATAAGCGCATGGTGAATTCCATCATTAACCCTTTTATAATTATCAGGATTTTTACCTTATAGGTACCCTCTTTTTTGAGCTATATATGCTGATTATTTTGAAATATCAAATATAAATGCACACCAATTAATGTTGTTGTTTCATTACAATGTGATAATCTAGTCTGGTTCAGTATATTTGCAATATTTGATCTGAATTGAGTTCTCTTCTATAAATAATTGTTTTGAATTATGTACAAGAGTTCCATGAAAGTTTATAATCTAATTTCTCAAAGTTCCTGATTATTAATATTATTTGTATTATTATTATTGTGATTATTAATATTATTATAATCATTATTATCATTAAATATATTCAATTAAAGGGCACAATGTTATTGAATGAAAAAATGTAAGAGGTTAGCAGGGACTCTTCTGCTAATTGTTTATTACAAAATGTTCAACAATGACCAGATAATGTTATATCAGTCAAGAATAGAGTATGATGGGCTTGAGAGGAAACTTTGCTCGAGCTAACAGGAAGCATGCTTAGCCTTCGCTTGTTGGGCTTAACAGCCTGCTTGTCAATGCAGATGAGGATCGTGGACAATGCTATTACATTGAACATGAATACTGAGATAGAACTAATGAATTTTACCATTTTTCACAGTCACTTCCCCTTTATGTAAATGTGATAGGCATTGACAGAGATCTTCTTTAATTTGACTGAAATCTGCTTGAATTTATGTCTTAAATGCTGGGCCTTGTTGTCTTGTTCATGTTTTCAGTCTCTTACTTTTTCTAAAAAGAATATACCGCATCAGGGTTGTTTTAATTTGTGTTTTAACTTGTGTGCTTATCTGTGGGGACTGACCTCTCTTACCGCACTTGCACACTTTCACACTCTGCGGTCCACTTTCTCATTGGGGAGGGAGTTGTCTTGAGGGGAAGCCATCTTCCCTGAACCATTAAGGATGCAATTTTTGAGAGTGAGCTTTTTAGTGCTTAGGGCTTTTCAGCTGAATGACCGTCCCCTATTTAAACAGGGCTAAAGCACAGACGCATATAGTGGGCAAGACACTGGTACGCCAAAGGCAATCCTATCTGCTCCCATCCACGCCCGTCTGGTGCCAGGGGGCCAGGCACCCTGGTCAAATCTTAACAGCTGCTTGCTCCTAGTCCTATGAGGACCTGGCTGGGAAACTGCTGGGATAAGTGCAAACACAACCTGTCCTCCAGCAATAGGCTACCCAGCTCTAAGTATTATAGTTTTTGCTTTTCCCCGGCTTTCCCTTTGGCTCAAGGAGTGGCAGTCCCTTGAAAGTCGAACTCTGCGTTTTTAGTCTGAATTGGCACTCTTTAGGCAAGCACATATAAGATATTTTGAGTTTGTGTTTCTAATGGATCAACAGAAACATGGCTTCATGACAGCTCTGTGCCAGACATTGTCCAGGCAATACCTGAGGAACACTGTATCATGAGGTAAGACCATATGGGGAAAAAAGGAGGTGGTACTGCCATCATATACAAATTTGCTATGGCATGTAATATTGCAGCATTAATGGTTCCTGGTGGTGAGAGCTTTACCTTTTCACTAACAGTCTCACACAACTTCTCAATCTAAGGGACCTTTGTTTATTGCCCTCCAGGCCCAAAGGCTAGTTTTTCCAAGGCCTATGCAGATATTATTGCACCACTTGCTTTTAAATGCGCTTATTTTATGATCTTAGGGGTCTTGAATCTACCGTTTGATAATACAACCCATATGCCTATCTCCAACTTGATCAAGGATCTAGAGGTTCTTCAGGTCTCCCAACGAGTGTAGGCACACACACATGTAGCAGGTCACACGTTTGACCCAATATTCTAACTTAACGGGGTTGAAGATCGACTATTACCAAACCAGAGCACAAACATTATATACCTTGGTTTTATAGCAAACTATTGCTCCTCAAAAATCAATGCAAAGTGCTTGAGTGGGCATGGCGAAAGGATTATGACGCCTACAATAAAAATAATATAGTGAATCCATAAAGAGCTATCAGTAAGCTGTAAATAGAGCATGCACTACTTATTTTTGCTGACAGAATCACAAGAGCTTCAAACTCTTCAAAATAAATATTCTTGCTGGTTAAATCCGTGCTAGACCCATTGCCAAAATGCATGGGTCAAGAGCTTGAACTGGCATCTTTTCTGTACAAGGAGTCAGTAGAGTTCCCAGAGGTAGGGGGTAATGTGGGTTCATCTAGGGAGATCCAGGACAAGTCTGACTGCGGTGTTCTGTATGGCCGGTAGTCGTTGGAGGAGGTGAGCTGCAATCCCTGTGTAGAGAGCATTGCCGTAGTCCAGTCAACTGGAGAAGAGGGCCTGGGTGATGGTGTATCTTGAGCTTTGGGGTAGCTATTTGAATGTCTTACAAAGCATGCAGAGGATAAATAAGCAGGAGGAGGGGATAGAGTTGACCTGAGTCATCATGGTTAGCTTGTTGTCCAGAATGATGCCTAGGTTCCTAGCGTGGTCAGTGGGGGCAGAAGTAGGTCCGAGGTCTGAGGACTACCAGGATGCATCCCATGGGTAGCTTTTGTTTCTGAAAATCAGCACCTCTGTCTTGTCTTCTTGTCCATGTTGAGCTTCAAGCAGTTGTCCTTCATCCAGTTGGCAACGACTGTCATGCAGTTGTGGAAGTTGGTCTTGGTGGTGTCTTTGGCAATGGAGAGGATGAGCTGTGTGTTGTTGGCGTAGGATATGATGTTGAGTCCATGGGTTTAGGCGATTCTGGCCAGAGGTTTTATATAAATGTTGAAGAGGGTGGTCTGCGCAAGGATCATTGGGGTACTCCATAGATGATTTCCTTGAGTTCGGAGATGAAGGGGAAAGGCAGAATTTGTGCCTTCTTCCAGTGAGGAAAGAGACGATCCATCTGAGAGCAGCTCCTTAGATGCCTATGTTGCGCAGACTTGTGATGAGTGTGTGGTGGGAGACCGTATCGAAGGCTGCCGAGAGGTCTAAGAGTATCAGAGACACAGTCCCTCCTCAGTTGAGTAGGGCTCGGATGTTGTCGTTAGCTGGGATGAGGGCTGTCTCGGTGTGCGGTAGCTGCAGAATCCGGATTGGGAGGAGTCGAGTACGAGGTTCCATTTCAGATGTGAGGAGAGTTGTTGGGTGGTGGCTTTTTATAATACTTTGGCTGAGAATGGGAGCAGGGAGATTGGTCATTAGTTGTTGAGTTTGCTGGGGTCTGCCGATGGTTTGTTTTGTAGGGCATTGACTTCTGCATGTTTCCAATCCTCGGGGAATGTGACTGTGGCCATTGAGGTGTTGAACAAGATGGTGAGTATGTGGCTGATTCTGGCTTCGCTTAGGTTGAAGATGTGGTGAGAGAATGGTTCGGTTGGGATTCCTGAGTGGACTGAGTTCATGATGAAGGCGGTGTCCCGTAGGGCGAGCTGGCTCCATTCGGTTAGTCAGATGTCTGTGGTGGTAGTGGGGTATTTGTGTTGCTTGAAGAAGTCGGTGGCCTTGGGCTGGGTTTTGCAGTTTCTGTAGATGTTGGCAATTTTGTCGTTGAAGAAGTTTGCAAGGTTGTCGCAGAGTTCCTGTGACAGGGTAACATTGTTTGTTGTCGCTAAGGAGTTGGAGAATTCTTTGATGATATTGAAGAGTTCTTTGCTGTTATTGGAGCTTGATTCAATGTGTGAGGCTAAGGCCTTTTTCTTCGATTCCCTCAACTGTCTGTGGTAGAGGTTGAGGGCTGTCTTGATGGCTGTGCTGTTGGTCGTGCCCTTGCTGGTGCTCCATCTCCTTCCCAGTTGTTTACATTGTTGTTTAGCGGGTCTGAGGTGTTCAGTGTATTACCTAGTCTGCTTAGTGGACCTTCTGTGGGTGTTGTGGCTGATAGGAGCGACTCTGCCGGCGCAGTTGGTGATTCAATTGTTGAAGTTTCTGACGTTCTGGTCTAGGTTTTTGGAGGAGATGGGGTGGATGGTGCTGAGGGCTTTGATCCATGTGTCCTTAGAGACTTTTCTCCAGGTGTGGTGGTGGGTGTTAGGCAGACTGGGGGCGGAGGTCCATGAGCTGGTGATGTTGAAATGGATGATGGAGTGGTTGGTCCAGGTGAGTTACATGATGCGACTGTACCTGATGCGGTCGCTGGAGGTGAAGATGGGGGTCTAGCGTGTGGCCTGCGGTGTGCGTGGGGTTGTGATTGAGTTGGTTGAGTCCAATGTTGTTCATGATATCGAGGAGGTTGGTAGTGTTGATGTCAATGTAGTCATCAAAATGGAAGTTGACCCCTAGAGTAATTTGGCCATGGTTGAGATTGTAGGAACCCCTGTGTTTGACATTACAGTGGAGCACATCCATAGGTCATATTACCAATATACGTGATGGATGCAACACAGTAGGGTTCAAACGCTATGTTGGGAAAACATTTTGAGTATACAAATATAACAAAATCGATAGTCTAGTAGATAAAATATCCTCTGACTAGCCTTCAGAATTATGAGCCTACAGAATATCCAAGTAGACAATACCGTTACGAAGCTTGGGGCGATTAGGTATTGAGAAACCTCTGGATTTAAGTTTAGTAGGGGTTTCTGAGGACAGACCCATAGGGCTTAGTGTCAAGTCTTGGGCCCATAATGGCACAGATATGCCACTACAGTGACTTGACGTTGCGCTATGATTTTGATTTTTCAAGTGTGGCAGAAAGGGTGTGCCCATATGTCAGCTTCTACCTCCTTCTTTTGATTGGAGCTGATGTTCGTGGGGAACCAGCCTCATCTCTGGTCTTTGGACTAATGGACTGCCACATTAGGCCTGCTCCCCATACCTACAACCTTGGGGTCTCATTTGATGAAAGACTGACAATGGATCACCAAGTCAGCAAAATGTCAGCCTGCTGCTTAGAAGCCTAAATAAATTATATATGACCTGCCTCCTGGTCATCTCTTACCTGTACTATGGAAATGTGCTATAGCTGGGCATCACAATCAAATTGAAGAAGCGTCTACAGAATATACAGAATGCCGCAGCACACCTGCTATGGTGGATATCAAAATACCATTCAATCTCCTCTCATCTAAAAGGATTTGCATTGGCTGGAAGTAGAACAATGAATAAAATTCAAAGCTCAGTGTTTTCTGTTCTAGCTTTTCACAAGATAGGCCCTGCTTTCCTTAGCAACCTGATTGTGCCCTGTTATCCATCTAGGACTCTCAGATCAGCTAGCCTGAATATCGCCTGTCTGCCTAGGGTCTGAAATCCAGAACAGGAGGGCATTTATTCAGGTTTCGCTGAGCTAAATTATGGTTCAGTTGAGTTCAAATAACTTTCTTTCACCCACCAGGGCCATAAAAGTGTAAATGGAGATAAAAATACATAATAAATAGATAAAACAGTATACGTCATCACAAGAAGAGTTCATAGTTCGTTAAAAGTGCACCCCAGGATCGATTATTAAAACAGTAAATGACAGCATGCACATATGAAATACCATTAAAATACAGAAAGGGTGCCAAAAGTACATATAACTGATATACAGAATAAAAAAACAAATGTATGACAAAGAAACCATCCTAGTACTAAGGAAGGGGGAGTACCTTTCTTCTAAGTGTCCACACAGTACCCAGGCAACAGGAATGGCGTATGTTAAGCGGCAGTCCGTTCTCAAGATACGAAGAGCAACTGAATGGCTACAGATAGGTGCTAGCCAAGTTCTACGGGGCGAACATAAGCTGGGCAAACAAAGAAGACATGTGAGACACTCTCTACTGAGGGATTACAAACAGGACAGATGTCCACTCCCCCGCAGTACCATTTTGAGGTAAACAATCTCAGCGTAAAGCACCCACTTTGAACTAGAAGTAATGCTTCTTATCCATGGCAACAGGCACGTGGTCCCAAAATAGCTCATACCCACAAACAAACCTAAAGTCAAGAAATTCACTGGACAGCTTGGAGGAAACAGCCTTCTTAGAGTCATTGGCCATTGTGATTGCCCAATAGCGCTGCTTCAGTGAATCCTTAGAGGGGAAACAGGTGACAGCTGGAGACCCTCATAATTCAGACAGCCCAAGAGAGAAAAGGGACTCCTTAATATTCAAAAGCCAGGGGGCCTTAATGAATTGATCAGCTTTCATTACATCCTGTAGGGCAGTAGCATAGTGGACAATTTCTGGATTAGTCTATAAACGCATCCAGTAGAGGAGAGGACATAACCTGGCTTCACCCGCAGTCCCTCTTACTCTCATATCCATAAATTATGGAGTTCTGTGTTAAGTCCAAATTAGCCAGGCTTCAATAAGCAGCTTAAAACCTGGCTTTTTTTTAACTCCATATTGGTTTAACTATGACATTCAGGATGCTCATTCAGTGCTGGGAATCCCTAGTTGGGCAGCCCTGCACTATACAAATCATAAATCAAATCAAATCAACATTAGCTTCATTGTTCAAAACAGGTATCCAAGTGTGATCAATCTTTGAAACTCTAATTAGGTCTTTTTTTGGTGCTAAGATTAGTTTAGTTTGCTAAAAAGGGAGCGTAGGATTGTAAATATTGACATAAAGAAAGGTTCATGCATTAACCAATATGCTGCAAACGTTTCTGTTCTTTACACTGTTCGCAAACATTGCAGACACTGCTCTGTTTGTTTTTATTATAGCTACTATTTATATTGTGCACTAGGATGAGATTTTAACTTAAAAAATGAATATTTTAAATATACAGCGGAGGAGCGTTGCCCCACTGCTTTAAGAGCAGTGCAGAGGAAAATAAAACGTTATTATCATTTTATTTTTCCGTTACTAGGTGCGGGGGCGGGGCTGGCCACAGCAGGGGGCAGGAGTGGTGCGCACACTCAAAGTGCCTATTGTGGTATTCTTATGGTAGAACTTGGTGGGAGAATGTTCGGGGTATTCTATGCACAGCGGTTAGGTGGGAAATGTGAGGAGAGTGGGAGAGAGATACGGAGCTGTTGTGGTTGTCAAGCTGTCTTCATCTAATAAACCTATTTCCTGTAACCTACCCGCGTACGAGATTACTTCACAATTTGGCGACGATTGGGAAGGATAAGACACCGTTCACACGTGTGAATAATTCAAGGTATTTCTAATGTTTAAAGTGCTGAGATTGCACCTGCGGCTGTCGTGGGATTAACGTGCTTTTGATTGCACCTGCGGCAGTGGAACCGTGTTTAGCAAACATTTTCTTTAAATGTGTGCCTGATTTAAGTTGTGGCAAACAGTGCATGCTACATCAGCGGCAGTTGAGGAACGGGATGTTTGTGTATGGAATGCACCAGCGGCAGTATTAGGAACGGTGCAGGTTGCACCAGCGGCTGTTTTGAACGGAACGTATCGCGTGTTTGCCTATTTTTCAGTCAATTAATTCAACTTCACAGCTAAGGAACTAGAGAGCTGTTCAATAGAAAAGATTCAAACGATCACACTTATGAATGTTCTGATCCTTCGTCATTGATCGCCGGCGTTCTTCTTACTTGTCAGGGGCATTGTGGGAACGTTTCACAGCAAAGCATGATGGGAACGTCGTGACATCACACGTTGTCGGCCATTTTTGAGGAAGTGCTTCACGTAGTGGATCATTCATCTTTACAAAGGAAATTTCCTCGTGTGTGTTTAAGTTTATTTCGACTAACAGAACACTCGATAGTACTCGGCTGCATGTGAGTCGTATTCAACGGTGATTCACACACCTATGTTTTCATGTGTGAACATTTTGTTTTAATTATTGATATTTTTTTTTCTTGTGTGTATTTCTCACTACTGGAGTCAGTTTGCATAATACAATATATATAGTATAGTACAAGTTTTCTGCATACAGGGTAACATGTCTAACATTGCTGCACCACCACATTTTTTAGCGGTAGCTGGGGAGCCCAAGATGGAATGGGAATTATGGTATCCCATGTTTTTAGCCTATGTTGAAGTATTGGAGGAAGATGGGTGTTCTCCTAAAAGGAAACTTGCCCTATTAAGACACTGTTTGGGTGGTGCAGGTTTGAAAGAGTTTGCGAATCTTCCACCTATTGATGGTCCAGGTGATATGAATATTTTGAGGTGGCAATTAAACAACTTAGCACTAGGTTTGGGAGGAAGATAAATGTTGTGATGGAAAGATTTAAATTTTATTCGCGTGCACAGAAGGAGGATGAGTCCATTGAGGACTATGTTTCCGCTTTACGTACTTTAGCTGGTTCTTGTACCTTTGAAACCATTAATTATGAGCAAGTGTTAAGGGATCAGATTATGATGAAAACCAAAAGTAAGAAGATTCAGGAAAGGTTATGGATGGGCACAGAAACATCTTTGTGTGCGGTAGTCAATATTGCAAAAGGTATTGAGCAATCTGAGAGATTTGTTAGTGAAATTAGAGGTCAAGTAGTTAAAGTCAGTGATATTTCCTCTGAGGTTTCTTTGATGAAGGATCAAGTGGCTTTGAAAAAATCCTTTCCTTCTGTTGCAAAAAGTGATTTTAGTGTAAAAGATCATAGGTTGTTTGGTAAGAAAGCACAAATAGTATGCTACAGATGTGGCAATACTGACCATGTGGGAAGTTATAAAGGGTGTCCTGCATGGAATAAGATTTGCGTTAAATGCAAAAAAGTAGGACATTTTGGTAAAGTTTGTAAATCTACACAGAAAATTAATTACATGACAAACGAAGAAGATGTAATTCCAGCAGAATTTAATTCCATATCATGTGTGGGCAATAACAATTGCAAAGGTTTTCCTACGTGTACTATGTTGCTTGATGGTAAAGAAGTGTCAATGATGGTAGATTCGTGTGCATGGTATACCATTATTGGGAAAAGAGTATTCAATGAACTATGGGGAACGAGAGAATTATTATTACCCAATATTCAACCAGGCGGATATTCTGGTCATAAAATTGATCTGGAAGGTTTCATGTGGGCAGAATTAGAATTTAAAGGAAAGAAAACCAAAGGCAAGGTGTACATAGCCACTAAAGGTGTATCTATTCTAGGGTGGCCTCATCAAAAAGAATTGGGAATGAAGTTAGATCCGAACGCTTCACCATCTGTCTATGTTGTTTCTTCTGATGATGAGGAACAGATAAGAGCCGTTCAAAAAGCAACAACGGCCAGCGGGCATGAGGCTGAATTGTCGGATGGTCCGTGTGTGAAGACTGTCTAAACATTTTCGGTCCTTTTCGCATCGCTGATCTCAAAGACTGAAAAAAATGGGGGGCGTTCTTTCACGATGGAGGGCCAAACCGTCCACTGTTGAAGTTTTGGAAACTATGGAAAAGGAAATCCAGTCATTGGAGGAGTTCAGAGAAAAAAACCAGAGGTTACGAAAGTTATGGGTTGGAAGACTACTTATTTATTCCTCAATTGTTTACCTCATCACCTGTTTAATTGTATATTGCTGGTACCTCCCTGTAGAATGGGCAGCAAGACTCCTTATGGCACTTCCATTTTTTGTTTTTCCAATCATAATTTGGTTGACAAGAACTTTGCTTATTATATGGTTTTCCAAACGAACAGAAAGAAATAATGAAGCTTTGGAAGAATTGAAGTCTAAGAAGAAAAAAATACTTGAAGAAGTGATGGAAAAGGAAACATATAAAACAGCAAAATTAATACTTGAAAGGTTTGATCCTGATTCCAAGAAAGCAAAGGAACTTGAACAGCCGCCAGGAGGTACATCTCCGACTCCCAGGCCTGGACAAGAACTTCGTCAACGAACTGTTGGACAGAGAAATCTTAGTGCATCCACTCCAGCCAATCCTAACCTGGGATCACCCCAAGCGCCGACATTGCAGGCGACGTCACCTGGTATCCCAAAAGACTCTTCAGCCCCTGGCGGCCCCCCTGAGAGAACCATGCAGCAAGTGCTGCAATCAAATGTGTTAACACGACGTCCTGGATTCCCGATGCTTGGAATGGGTCTTCATCCACCAGGTCCGCCTCTAGCAAGACCTATCCTTCCTCGAGAACGGGGAGTTGTGGACAGAGTTGTTGAATACTTAGGGGCACATGCATCAAAGGTTTTTGCGATCGCAAACGGTGCGATTCGCAAAAATCGGCCGTTTGCGATCGCAAAATTACCTTCTGCGATGCATCAAGGGTCAAGGCCCTCGCAATTTGAGAATTCGCAATTAATTGCGAATTCTCAAATTACGATTACATTTAAGGAATCGCAAATTGAGATTCCTTAAATGCAATGCATTAAAGTAAAAAATTAGCGATTTCGCTAATAGAGGGTGCAAATTACCATGAAGTTGAACTTCATGGTAATTTGCAAAAACTTGAAAAATGCACTAAAGTGCATTTTTCAAAGTTCCATTTTACACACACACATGCCCTTGGGGCATGTGTGTGTGCAAGATGTACTCATATGCAGATTTCAGGGGTGCAACAGGGGTCCTTTGACACCCTGGCACCCTTGAAATTGCATTCTCAATTTGCGATTCTCTAATTGCGAATCGCAAATTGAGAATGTCTTCCCATTCATTCCTATGGGCCTCTAGGCCCATAGGAATTAATGGGGAGGTATTCCTTAATTGCGACTCGCAATTAGCGACTCGCAATTAAGGAATGTTTAGGAATCGCTATTTTTATAGCGATTCCTACATGCATAGACTTTTGCGATTCCTTAATTGCGATTCCTTAATAATCGCAATTAAGGAATCGCAAAAGCCTACCTTGATGCATGTGCCAGTTAGTTGGCGACGGTCCACAGAACAGATATGCACTTATCTGTCAGCAGTGCTTTTCTCACAATGGCATGGCACTAAAGGAGGAGTTTGAATATGTTGCTTTCAGATGTGCATACTGTTATTTCTTGAACCCTGCAAGAAAAACTAGACCGCATGCTCTTTTGAGAAGAGACCTCGCTCAGGATCACAGTCTTCTGTTGGGTCTGCACCTTGTGAAGGGGCTGATTGTGGTGATAAAGAACCTGTTGGTGAGCCAGAGGAGGAATCCGAAAGGTGTGCGGAGGCTGAGCAGCTCCAAGAAGAAAAACATCAAAGCTCTGAACAGCAATGTGACAAATTAGCTGAAAGTGATGATGAAAATGAGGAGGACCTGTCCGTTAAGGAAAACATAAGTCCATTAATTAATGCTTCGGAGCGCAGTGAAGAGTCTCTTATGGAAACAGAATAACTGGTTGAAGTGCCCGAGTATTCAGCTTTGTATACAATAGTGTTTTTGTGGCACGTTTTGAAAATGTACTTAAGCTACTACTGCCTCACTGCTAAATGCAATGTACGGTGTATTGTTTAATAATGTATTTTTTTTTTAAACCTTGCACGTCAGAATGCACTTACTGTGTTCAAGCTAATATAAAATCAAGGGTCTTTTTTTAATTTACACAAGTATTTTAAGGAGGATACACGTATTTATTTAGGTGTAGTTTATTACACATAGATATTATTTTTGAGGATTTACAGTATCTTGCTATAAAAGAGTTTGTTAATGCCAAATTCCTTTATGTTGACAGATATAATCACAACTCCTACATGACAAAAACTAGGTACCTTGTTTGCATTTTTACCTCTTGCATTGTTTGCCGTTGCAGTTAACATTTGGTGGTAATTGTGATGAGAAGGACCCCAAACGTCCCTATGTACAGCTAGTCAGTGAAAATAAATGTGTAAAATTAGCTCTATTGTTTACATAATGTAACATAGGAATGTCCTCTAACCGTACTTGAATAATGTATTCTATTTATATCTAAACAATAACGGTACCCAAGTCGACACATTGCCTTTTTATTTTGTTAAGTAAAAAATAAAGTTTCATTATTTTAGAATGTATGACATGGGAAATGTAGAATTGTTTTTTCTGTCCTACTTTGTGTGTTTTGATGATTTACCACCAAAATTGCATTCATTGTTTAACTCCCATCTCACTTAATCCAAAACAGTGGTTTGTTTTGGGCTTTCTCCAGTTCTGTTTTCATGGGCTGAAGTAATCTCTGGGATACTGAACGACAACTCAAATTTCTTTTCCCCCTTTTTTCCACTTCTCTGAACATGGTTGTCTTGAGACGTGAAACCTTGTCTACACACTAAGGGCAAAGTAAGCAGTTCCCCTGATGTCCAGACCGAGCCATTTTATATGCCTAAGGGCACCTGGCCAAACAGGTCTCAAGCTAAGGGTGTTTGCATTTAGCGCAGTCACATACCAGGCATCCCAAAAATTATAGTATGCTTTTGGATGAAGATTTGTCAGAATCTGAACATGAATCAGTCTAAATGTGAACTGAACTATATCTAAAAGATCACTTGGAAAGTGTACTCCAGTTACCTTAATTCGAACACTATTTCTTCTCATGACTCTTGTATGCATGTGAATAAGATCCTCCATCTTGTGCCAATGCTCCTTATCATATGATCTGCTGTGGAAGAATAGAGTACCCACTTGATACTTAAGTGGTAGGTTTTCGCTTCTGAAGATGATGAGTAAAGGATTCTTTTGCAACCAGTTGCTTGCCGAGGGGTAATTGTGGTCGAAAGTGGCAGAGGTACTAGATTGGAATCTGGCTGTTACCAACGGTTGTGCTTTTGTAATTTCATAGATCAATATAGGCCTGCCTATGGCTGATGTCATCTTTTGTGAGGTGCGGGCGTCAGAGATCGATGCTGGTGGAGGTTGGCATGGCTCTATGGCATGTGTTAGGAGACAAATCTGGCTTGTGTGAAGCAAGGGCTCCTGTATGCATTGCCACCACTATCTCTCCTGCCTCAAGCTCTGAGGAGGATCAAGACCGACTGGGACCCAAGTCATTCCTATTGCCCTGTTCTGGGCTGGGGTATTATGGTGCCTAGAAGGTGCCTAGAAGGCTCTCCAGCTGATACCCCCTTGCGATGGCGCTTTATTCTGGGGGCATTTTGTGACCTGGGTATCATCTTTTTAGACGGGCCTGGACAACGCCTGACCTTAAGATGGTTCCTTCGCCTTTTTAACTCCGTTCTGCCCGCAGCCTTCACCGGTTCTCAGGCGGCTGCCACCACCGGATGTCGAGCCCCCGATTGGACTGCGCCTTGATAACATCAAAACATTTACCCCCCACCTACACCTGGGTTCTGAGCTGACTGCGGCTCTCATCTCTCCTACTCCCCATTTGAACTTGACCTTCTTTAAATAAACCCTGATCACCATCCTGCCCGGTGTAGCTGTCCTATGCAGCTAAAGCGGAGTCGGGCTCTGGTTCACCCCATTGGCCGTCACCTACCCAACCGGACATCGGACATTGATTTTCACGGCTCTATCTGTCTCTTCTCTTCAATCTACTTCTACTGCCTGCTTTCCCTGAGTACCTTCCCCCTTCTGATCTACCCGACCCTGTCCGCTTGCCTCTCTCCTGCTTTCCTTTCCCCTCTACCCTCCACCACTCCTATGACGTGTGTCCTGGTTATGCTATGCTCTAATATCTTTTTATCCTGTTAAGCGTTTTCCTTCCTAGCATTTACTGTTGACTGTAACTATAACAGATGTAACTATGTAAAAATGTTCTTATGCAATGTCCTATCTCCCTCTCTCATTCTTTGTCTACTCCCTCTGCTCCTATCCCTTCTCCCCTGAATCACTCCCCTTGCCTGCGACGCCACCTTGCTCCCTGTCCCTTGTGCCCTTTGACTAAGCACTCCTTCTCCCCTTGTTGGGGAAAGATCCAATAAGTATTCTCTGGAGTCTCAGTGATCCCTCTGAGAGAGTCCACAGCGCCAAGGGAGCCACTCACAGTTGAGGTATGGTATGGCACCCCTTGCCAAAGCACTCCCTCTCCCCTTTTTGGGGAAGGATCCAGTTTGTAGGCCTTGGAGTCTCAGAGACCCCTCTGAGAGAGTCCACTGTATAAAGGGAACCTCTCGCAACAGAGATGGGGAAATAATACCACTTCCCCTGGGATCACAGCTTTCTGGACTTTGGACGCAGCTTTGACTCGTCTACCGGTTTGTGTCCCCATCACCCTCCCCCTCCTCCTTCCAGGCTGTGTCTCTCACCCTCCCCTCTCCTTCCCTCCTTCATTCTCTTTCTACTTCCCCTACTCCTACCCCCCTCCCCTGAATCTCTCTCCTACCTGCTTTTTTCCCTTACATATACGTCCTTATTGTTTGTCTCGACCTTACATGTAACTATGTAGCTATGCTCTAATAACTGTGTAACCTTTATAACGATGTAACCTACAACTATGGTCTGATACTCATGTAAAGCGCTCTGATACCTCCGGGTCTAGCCAGCGCTATATAAAACCTTTAAAATAAATAAATAAATAAATAACAGGTTTCCGAGATTGTTCAATGGGTCGTTGGGGAAATATGAGAATTTTAAGCACAAGATAATTCTTAAGGATGGTGCACTTCCTGTTAGACATAGAGTAAGGAATGTACCATTAGCTTACCGTGAGAAACTCAAAGGTATGTTGGAAGATTTAGTCACCAAAAATATTATTGAACCTATAGAATCTTCTCCTTGGGTGTCTCCGGTTGTTTTATCACTTAAGGGTAATGGGGATCTTCGTCTATGTGTTGACCTTCGCAGTTTGAACAGCGAAATTTGGATTGACAGACACCCATTGCCCAATATACATGAACTAATTTCAACACTTTCAGGTGCTTGTGTTTTTTCAACGGTGGATTTAGCCAGTGCATACCATCAAGTGGTGTTACATGAGGAGTCAAAATGTTTAACAGCATTCGTGACACCGGAGGGAATGTTTCAATTTACAGGGATGCCATTAGGTCTCGCCAGCGCTGCTTCTGTGTTTCAAAGACTTATGAAGGAGGTTTTGGAGGGGTGTTCTGGTGCAATTGCCTTTCAGGACGATATTTTAACTTTTGGTAAAAATTTTGAAGAACATGACAAAAATTTAGAAAAAGTGCTGACCTGTATACAAAACAAGGGTTTAACTTTAAAACTCCCCAAATGCAAATTTCAGGCGCAGTAAAGTGGAATATTTGGGTCATGAGATCTCCAGTGAAGGTATTAAACCCAAATTTAATCACGTCAAAAGTGTTTCTAAAGCTCCTAAACCTGCAAACAAAGAACAACTTTCGTTCTTTTTGGGGTTGACAGAATGTTATAGTAAATTTGTGCAAGATTATTCCACCAAAGTACATTCCTTAAGGTTACTTTTGAAAAAGAATGCGAAATTGGATTGGAATAACGAACAACAACTGGCTTTTGACACTCTAAAAAGGGAAATTGTAAATGCACCATTTTTGAGACCTTTTGTGATTGGCAAAGAGTGCATTGTTGCTGTAGACGCAAGCAATGTTGGACTGGGTGCTGTTTTAATGCAGAAAGATTATAGTGATGAATATGTAGTGTCATATGCCTCCAGGATGCCTCGTGGATCTGAGTATAATTATTCTACTATCGAAAGAGAGTTATTAGCATGCACTTGGGCAGTTCAACATTTTCGAAAATTTTTGTGGGGCACAAAATTTCGTTTAAGAACAGATCACAAACCTTTGATTAATATGTTGGCAACAGGGGGTGGTAGAACTTTAATGGCATGTTTGGCAAGATTGGCTGTTAAGTTGCAAGAGTACCAGTGTGTTGTTGAGTATGTTCCAGGACGTCAGAATGTTCATGCTGATTGTATGTCACGGTTGCCGTTGGTTAATGAACAAGATGATAATTTTTTGGAAGAAGATTGTGATGTAGCTTACACCATGGATGATGCCAATAGTGGGTGTATAAGTGCTGGTCGGAGTGTTATCATCTCAGAGATTGAGTGGAAGGATGCCATGGGTGCGGATAGTTGTTTGAAGGAGGTTGAGAAATTTTTGGAAAAAGGATGGCCAGAAGAGAGGAAATTAAGTGGCGAGTTAAGCTCATTTTTCAAAATAAAAGATGAACTTATGTTTTCACAAGGTATTATTACTAGAGGGGACAAGATTGTTCCTCCGTGTGGTCTGAGAGAAAAAATTGTAAACATGGCCCATGAGGGGCACATGGGTATGTCCAGTACCAAGAGGAAAATTAGAGAATTTTATTGGTGGCCGGGTGTTGATGGTATGGTTGATAGATGGGTTAGGCAATGTGTTCCTTGTTCTAAAAGTGATAAGTCAGTTAAGCCTGTTACGGTGGAAATAACTCCTATTGAGTATGTGGAAGGGCCTTGGAGGAAACTTGGCATTGACATTATAGGCCCTTTAGGCTCTCCATCTAATAAAGAAGTTTATGCTTTGGTTCTAATAGATTATTTTTCTGAGTGGCCTGAATTGAATATTGTGGAAAAATTAACTTCTTCTCAGATAATTGTATTTTTAAATGACATTTTTTGTCGTGAAGGATTGCCTGCGGAATTAATTTCTGACAATGGTCCACAGTTCACTAGCAAGGAGTTGGATTTCTTTCTTGAAGGTTGTGGGGTGGTACACAAAAGGGTGTCTAATTACAATCCACAGGCCAATGGTCAAGTGGAACGCTTTAATAGAGTAGTAAAGGAATCCATACAGCTTGCTGTTAAGAGTGGTATTGAATGGAAGAAAGCTTTACAAGCTACTCTGGTGTCTTATCGCACATCACCCAATTCTGTTACTGGCCTTTCTCCGTTTGAGATGTTACGAGGTAGGAAACCTGGATCAAAGCTTATGCCTTGGTGGTTAAAGGTGAAGAATTTGTATGATTCTGTTGTGGATTTTTCTCAAGTCAGGGAACGTGTTCATAAATATCAGGAGAGAATGGTGAAAAACAGTTCTGGGCATCGGTGTTCAGGATCCAAGATCCGAGTGGGGGATTTTGTTCGTGTTAAGTTGGGTGGATCTTTTAATAAGAAATGGTCCAGATGGTCGGATCCGGTTAAGGTTGTTGATGTTTTTAGTAAGGCTGTTAGAGTGGATGGAGGTAAAGTTTGGAATTTTAGGCGTGTATCTTTATGCAAATTTGTACGTTCTCTGCCATTGATTGTTGAATCCGATATGGATGGAGATGATTTTCCCAGTCATCTTGATTTACAAGATAATTTGGGGTCTGGTTTGGAAGTTCTGCATTTGAGCAGAGGTTATAACAATACTGACCATGTTTTGGTTCCCATTAGCAGCCAATGTGATAATGTAGTACAACATCGCAATAGGTTTGATGTAGATCAGCAGGTAGTTGAACTAAGGAAAAGTTCACGTATAAAACATACGCCTGTCAAATTGAGAGATTTTGTAAAAATGTAATGTGTTATATTTTGTTATCTTTTAGTTCTAGGTTTTTTTCTTTTAAAAGGGGAAGGTGTGTGGTATTCTTATGGTAGAACTTGGTGGGAGAATGTTCGGGGTATTCTATGCACAGCGGTTAGGTGGGAAATGTGAGGAGAGTGGGAGAGAGATACGGAGCTGTTGTGGTTGTCAAGCTGTCTTCATCCAATAAACCTATTTCCTGTAACCTACCCGCGTACGAGATTACTTCACCTATGACTGGCCGTCCGTCTTGTGCCGGCCAAACAGTCATGCGCATTTTGTATGTTCCCGACCAGCCTGCATTACACAGCCTGGTGGAAAACATGCACAGTCTCCCTGTCCCCGTCTGAGCGTCGAACCACGGCGCTCCGCCAATCACAACGCTGCATTTTAGCGTTGTCATTGGCTTAGGAAGCCTAGGAGCCTGGGTGCCTCCTACGACAGAGAAGAGGCGGTAAAGAGGCGGCACTGGTGACACGACCAGCAGGCAAGTTTTTGTTTCTTTTTTTATTTTCAACCCCCCACATCCTCCCGCCCCCGCCACCATTCCCTATCAGCCGCCACTGAAAATATATCCATTGTTTCCTAGTGTTCTTGAGTGTGCCTTTCTATTTGAAAAAGGGTTTGGGTTCAACTAACAATCCCTGTGATATCTTTCAGATTTGATTATTATCTGAAGCGCAGCTCACTCAGATATTGCTCAGCGGGTTCCACTTTGGTTGTAGTCCAACTGGCTTTTTGTCTCGGGTTGGCACATTTAAGAAGTCCTAACTCCTTAGTACCAGAGGGTTCTATAAAGCCTGCCCCTGGCCATGTTCTAGAACTTTGATCCAGAAAACGTATCAACCCCATTCAGGAACGAACATCGGAAAACTGTCTTAACCACTTAACCGCAGCGGCAATTCCGCCGCGGTTTTATTGAGTGGGCGGGGCCGCGTCGGCCAACGGACGTGCGCAGCACTACGGAGGTAGTGCTCGCGACGGCTGTTGGCTGACGGGCGCACGGAAGGGGTTAATTTCAATAGAGAAATACGTGAGTTTTTTCAGAAAGTTTCTGAACATACACTAAAGGAAAGCAAGATCGGTCATATAGGAAGTTCCATTAGGGGCAAAAGGCCTCATTTATTTATTTTACCTGTCTGGTCAGAGGAGACCATTGTCGCCGAACCCTTGTGTTGGACCTCCTGCCTTATCAAGGTATCCCCACCTGCTAGGTGGGGATCTCAGTGATGAATGGGCATCTACTCGTGCAACAAATGCACTTTTATACTTGTTGAATTTCAAGTAGGTAGTGATGTTGTGTTGGCCCGTTCAATATGCTTGTTTGTGTTTCAGCAACAAACTCCCAAGGAGGTGTCTACCAGGTCTGGGCTGGTGGGAAAGTCTTTTTATCTCAAGTCAGTAGAATGTAGAACAGAGTGCTGGAACATCTGTAAATAACAACAATACTGCCTGATGTTCCAGAGAGGCTTAACTAGTCTGTTATAGAGAGATATTGCTCTGCTCAATTTTGAACTGTGGGTTACCTATCTGTTTTAATTCTATATAGTAAACGGAACTGGAGTGCCAATGGAGAATATAGAGCCAATGAAGATGCAGCATTTGGTGAGAGATGACAAGACATGCTGGTGAGGAACTGAAGATTTAGTTCAATAATACCACGAGAGTGGGCCAATGAAATACACACAGGCAGAGTGTCAGCCTCAACAGTTTACATATTCAAATACTAACATTATAACAGGGAAATAAGAACACTACACACAGAACAATTTGAACACTATCATTCTAGAAATCGAGCTTAACCAAACACATTCACACATTATGAGGGATGGAGCTCACTGCAGGTGACAGATCCACCATGACACAGCCTGTGAGATAGTAAAAGGCATGTCTTCTTCCCCCAAAAAAAGAATTCACCTAAGCCTGAGCGGCAACTTCCATAAGTGTGTGCTTCCATGGAAGGGAAATGGAAAGCACATCCACTCATTGCAGACCGGTGGATGCGCACTGCTTTCTATCATGAGTAAACTCATGAGCAGCGTGCCATTGTAGGCCGCTGTGAGTACGCACCCGCACCCATGATTAACCCTGGGCGTAGTTTGAATAGTAGCACTACGCGTAAGTACACTTTGAACTATGCTCAGCTACGCAGCGCGTAGGGCATCTTGCACAGTGCAAGTTATGATAAAATAAGTATCTCTGTCTTTATATACTAAAATGCATATAGTCATTTCACAAAAGTGAAAATGATAAATTAACAAGCAGTGAGAGAGGTGATGATTTTGGGATCCTCCCTAACCTAGGGAGAGAACCAAGCAGATGCCTTGAAAACAAAAGCACATCTTGTTGAACGATTCTGTGGTGGTCCCATCCTCTTAGGACCACCCCAAGCACAGTTATTGGCAAAAATACAATCCCAACCAAAGGCCCTGCAAAGCATTATGGGACGAGATTAGCAGTGGGCAGTGAATATTATAGTATCCAATATCAGAATAATTCTACAAAGAGCTGCAGTTCAACTAGTCGTTACTAGATGTCCTCACGAGTCAAATGCAAAAGCATTGAAATTATTATTACATCAAGCTGCAGTTCCACTAGTCGTTACTAGATGTCCCTCACGAGTCAAATGCAAAAGCTTCATGAAAGGGTTTCAATGCTTTTGCATTTGACTCGTGAGGGACATCTAGTAACGACTAGTGGAACTGCAGCTTGATGTAATAATAATTTCAATGCTTTTGCATTTGACTCGTGAGGGACATCTAGTAACGACTAGTTGAACTGCAGCTCTTTGTAGAATTATTTTGATATTGGACACTATAATATTCACTGCCCACTGCTAATCTCGTCCCATAATGCTTTGCAGGGCCTTTGGTTGGGATTGTATTTTTGCCCATAACTATGCTTGGGGTGGTCCTAGGAGGAAGGGACCACCACTGAATCGTTCAGCATGATATGCTCTTTGTGTTCAATGCATCTGCTTGGTCCTCCCCCTAGGTTAGGGGGGACCCCAAAATCATCACCTCTCTCATTGCCTAATATTTTCATTGTCAAAGTTTACTTTTGTGAATTGGTTATATGCTTTTTAGCATGTAAAATTGCTTTATCAAAGCATTTGTAGGTGTTGGTGATTTTGCTGCTACGCTATGTGTTTAGCACAGTTTTTATGCACTATGCTACGTGCAATTTGCGTGGTGCGTAGTAGCACAAACTACGCATGCTCCGTGAGCGTAGCGTAGTACTATGCCCAGGGTTACCCATGATGCCCGTGATTGTGTGTGCTGCCCCAAAAAAGATTTGTGCGTGTGCACAGACACACGTATTGGCTACATCTGTGTCCAGTCTGTTGTGCAGACTCGGGTGGGCGCACTTGCACCACAGTTGCTGGGAACTATGTGTACCTCCTGCCATTGCAGGTCATTGTGCACAATAGCACACATGCGCCCAAGTAGTGAGGAAAACCTACATGTGTTTTCAATACCTATGAGGCCTGCTCTTTCCATAGGTTAACATGGGGAAGTGCTTGACATTACTTCGGACTGCAATAGTGGACTGAAGTGGAGCAGCCTCATGATATTTCATATTAATGGATTTGCACTGCCAAATCCTTTCCGATGGTAAAGGGGGTTTTGGCATAACTTGCTTAGAAATGACACTTATAGAATATGGACATTTCTATGATCCAAGAGACTTGGGGACTGTGGTGTCTGGCTCTAGCGGTCAGCAGGGGTCTGGGGAGTATATCTGTGCATTCTCCAATTGACAGCCATAAACTGAGGGCATCCCACGGGAAAGGCAGACCTCTGTCATTTGAGGGCTGCTTGGAATAGATAGAAGATAGAGGCTGTGACACTTAGCCCCTAGGGGCCGTATTGTGGCCCCACTAAACATTACGATCTGTATTCTATGGCCCCACGGCAGAAAGGCACCCCGGGGACCACTCTAGATCCTGCAGCAGTGTGTCCTCAAGGAGCTTTACCTCCGAGCAACTGCAGAACAGGGGGAAAGAAAGGAAACTAGAACTTGCCAAGCAGGACAAAGAGCAGGCCCTAGCCCTTGGCAAGTTAGACAACGAGCAAGCTCTGGCTGAAAAGAAGCTAGCCTTGAAAGAGAAAAATATGGCCCATGAGCTTAGTCTCAGAGAGTAGGAACTTAAAGCCCTACAACTAGGGTCCGACTGAAGCAATTGTGGCAGCGCACCTACAGTGTTTCACCATGAGAATAGAGGTTGAATCCCAAAGGATATTGTTCGAGATTACCAGGTAGGGGACATCATCACTAAGTGGTTGGCAGCGTAAGAGGTGCCTGTGAAGGTGCACCAGGTCCCTGAAGAAAGCTGGGGAGGTAGTTTATGGAGGTATATGCCCCTAGTGAGGAGAGACACCCTTCTAACACTGGACGTGGGTGACCATACTAGCTACCCTGCCATGAAGACAGTGTTGGTCAACAAGTTTGGACTGACCCAGGAAAAATTCCGCTAACGGTTTAGGGCCAGCCGCAAATTATCCACCCAGAAATGCTTCGACTTCTTGGATTAAGCAAGTAAGGCAAGCGAGGACTATGAGGAGTGTACAAATAAATTCTGAGGGAGCACTTCCTTAAGACCTGTTTCACTGACCTGCGCCAACACCTGGTTGTCAGCAAGCTGGTTGATTGCCAGAAGCTTGCTGAAGAAGCGGACCTCTGGGCCAGCACCAGAGTGTCTAAGATAGCTAGAGGGGATTCCCAAAAGGTCGACCAGGATCCCCACCAAAAAATGAGGCGGCGAAAAGAAGAAGCAGTCTTCTGCTCTACCTCAGCAACACTGCCTGGGAAAAGGATCAAACCTCAGTTCCCAGTCCAGTCCCCCGAAGAAAACGTCCACGGAACAGAGTTCTCAATGACCCATAGGTGCTATGAGTGCTATGGGTCCAGGCACTACAAAGGAGATCCGAAGTGTCCAAAACGGGTGGCCCCGCCCACTGGAGGAAAGGCTCCAGGGGTGGCAAGCGTAGCCATGGGGGAGGAGGTGGGTCCTGGCAATGAAGGGGAGTTTCGTGGTGTTACCCTGGTGTCCCTGGGTGACAGTAGGATGGTTTCCCGGATTTAAGTGCCTGTGAATACAGCAACAGGTCACCATCAATGGGCAGGGAGTGGAAGATCTGTGGGATACAGGGGCCAGTATGACTATGTTAACGAGTCAACTGGTCTTCCCGGAGCAGGTAATCCCCCAGGCCACCCACCAGGTGGTGGTGGCCGACAACAGAGAGGGCTGTTTTCCTTTGGCCCAAGTGTCGTTTGGATGGGGGAATCAGGACTATTAAAGGTTGCCGTAAACTCCTCCATGGCAGTGGCTTGTCTGTTGATTAATGACCTGGAGCACACTATCTGGAAGGAAGTAGAGCTCCGGGCTTATGTGGAGATGTTGGGTTTACCCGACTGGATCTGTGCTGCCACACAGTCCATGACTGTCCGAGAGGGGAGCCAGAGGGGGCTGGAGTCTGGAATAATGGCACAGCCCCTGCTGCTATGAAGGGGAAAGGACGAGGATGGGGAAGGGCCGCCTTGGAATGTACCTCTGGTGAGATGAATGGGGAACTGGCAGAGGCCACCCTGGAGTTCACCAAAGAGGGCATTACTGTCCCAGGTGTCCTACCCGAGATTGCTGGTTTGCAAGTGGAAGTAGGCCCCACAGGCGAGGAGTTCTATAGGGCACATATAGAGTGCTGCACCCTTGAGGATCTCCACGAAGCCGCAAAAAAACTCCATTGCGCTAAGCGGAGTTCCGCTAGTGGGCTGGGTTGCTTGTCCCACCCATTTACGTGATGTTTCTGCATGCAGCAACGCGGATTGCGTGTTCGGGCAGAAATATCGCACAAACTGCACCACCCAGTCACGCATAGGCACAGCCACCTTGTTTCTTACTCTGTTTATGGTGCTGGGGCCTACTTTTTGATCCTTCTTTAATCTTCTCAATCCTTGATTTCAAAAACTTTTTTGCTGATCTTTTTTATTTATTATCTTACCGTCTGTCTGGCTAAGTGTGTATTTTGGATTTTTTTCTACTTTTTTGTGTGTTTTTGGTAAGTTTTGTACCTAATTTTTTTTACTTCCTTCCCTCTTAGTCCTGTGTTTTTTATACTTTCTACATTTTCTCTTTTCCGCTCCCCCCCAGCATCATGGCAGAGAAGGGTGCCCCAAAAAAGGCGGCAACCAGGAGCCGCCTTCCTTCTGGAAGGCAGAGCCTGGAAGAGGTGCAGTCCCACCCTGTTTTCTGAGGTAGAGGTGGCAGCGCTGGGTTTTTTTGTCCAGCGCCACCTCCCCTCCACCCTGGCAGCAGGCAGCAGTCCTGGGTCAGGGTACAGACTCCGGGAGCACCAGCAGTGCTGGGTGCCGGTGAGCCGAACAGTGTATCACTGCTCTAGGGTCCGGCGCACCCATAATCAGCTGACGCACCAGTGGTCCGACATCCTGGACCGAGAGCAGGACCTGCAGGACCTTCTGTGGGTTGAGTTCGCGGGACTTGGTGAGTAGCTAATTATTAATATTATTATTACTTGAGTGATCCATGTTATTGCTAATATTTTTTTCCCAAATAGCAAGCCTGCGGCTCACATGCAGGTAAGTTACGTTTACAAATCTTATGCTATGTGATCGTTATTCTGAGACAGGTGCTTGACGCTACCTAATCATACTTGTTTGCACTCGCTTGGGCTGATTATGTAAGAACTTAAGTAATGCAGACTAGAGATTCCTTTGTCCTGTCACTAGGCTAGTGGTAGCTAGTATTAGTAATTTAGTGGCGTGTGTTCTCTCACTTCAGTTATTAGAACCTTTTTTGTAGCTCGTACAGTGACAAGCAACCAACCAATTGGGTGTATGCATGCTTCCATCTCTGCATTTAAAGACAAAATGCAGACTTAGTGAATTGGCCCATCAAAGGGGGTGGAGAATGATTGTGAATGAGATTGGAACTTAAAAGCAAACATCATTCATTGCAATTTATTAGTAACTCCAAAGTGTTTGGAATAGGCGAGCTAGGTAGGTTTAGGAAATGTGGAATAAATAGATAGGATGGTCCGCGATACAATTCTACTACTAGTCGATCTGATTTAGGCAAGTTCAATGTTATTGCAATTGCCGTTTTCTGTCAAAAAGTCTTTTTGGAGAGATTATTTATTTACTACCAATCATTTTTTGTCTCCTTATGTCTTAAATCAGCATCCAGGGGCAAGAGGTCATTCGAGGCGGGTGAGGGAGCTGGAGGTGCCTCCCAGTGTAAACAACGCTCTTCGGCCGATGGCTCTGCTGGCCCCAGTAAGTCCTCCTGTTGTTAATATTATTATATATTTCCCTAACTTTTACCGCTCCTTAATTTGAATTATTAATTTCTACACTTTTCCTAATTTTATTTTTTTCCCAAATCCTCTTCGATCTACCCATTTTTTAATTCTTGTTATCCCTGCATTATCCTATTTACTTATTTTCTATATTCCTACTGTCTGTATTTTACCTCAAACTGTCTCTGTCTGTACTAGTCAGTCTGTAGCTTCCTTTCTTCTGGTTTTTCAGTCAGCTATCCCTCTCACCTTATATATTTGGGGGCTGCCTAGAGGTTGTAATGTAAGACTAAGAGAACCCATTGGTCATGGTCACATACTACTGCTACAAGTACTACTACTCTGTCGTGCAGATGGCATGCCCAAGTAAGGTATTATACGCATGTTTGTTGAGATGAGAAGGCTTTCTTTTACTTTCTCATGTTCAATCAGTAAAGCGAGAGAGTGGCCATGATCACATTGGACACCCCAAAGTTGGGTCTTCTTCTTCTTAGCTAGGCCTAGTATTATTAGCAGCAGTTGGTGGTGAACTGATTACCGTGCACCTTGGCTGGAAGGAAGTATGAGGAGGAAGGCCACATTGCATTTGCCAACAAAGAACTTATGTCCAGTTGTCTACTCTTATTTTTTTTCCAAAAACTCAGATTCATCAATAGCTCTAGCTACTCAAGTCCTTTACGAGTTGTCTTCTTGAGAGGCTTTTCAAAAATTGCCACCATCTACATCCTGATATTTTTGATAGAAGATACTATCTGTATCTGAATTATAGTGATGTGTGTGGTGTATTTTCAATTTTGCTATAAAAAAAATAAAGAGGGGGAGGCGTATCTGGCATCTACAAAATGTGTAATGTTTTTTATAGCCACACCGACCACCAGTGCTGGGTCCAACGGTGATGGCGGTGCAAGCCAGGTAGGTTTTGAGGTGTTCACACGGGAAGTCAGTAAAGAGGACAGTACCATGGGCCAAGCGATCCCATTGTTGCACATGCTACAGGAACAGCTAATGGAGGTGTCTGCAATGTCTGCAGGTGTAGAGGAATAAAAAGATGAGAATGACTTGGTGGAGCGCTTAATCCTTTGGTTGTCTGCTAATACAAGGGTACAGTACATGGAGACATTTTGTCACAAAAGAGACATTTTGTCCTCCAAACATTACATCTGTGCCACAATTCTTGATCCACGGTACAAATCATTACAGTCCACTTTCATTCCTTTTTCAGACGGGGATGTTAGAAAATACAAAACATGGATAGCGGAGCAAGGCAGTGAGCTAGAAAAAGAACGTCAGGGAATTAGAGGCCCACTGGTCCAGGGCATAAGTCCTGTGGTGCAGCCTTCAAGTTCAGCACCCCAGGACAGTGCTGTTGGCTTACAGCAGCCAAAACCAATGCCAAGAACACCATCAACAACACCACGACCAGGAGTATCAACCCCCAAATCTGCAACTGAGTCTTTTCTACTGGCAGGGCTTAAGTCCAGCACAGAGGCGAAGGCAAAAGAGGTCGAGCAAAGTGGAGAACCAGCAATGAACATTAATCGAATGGTCCAGGCCTATCTGGATGATGCAACAGAGGTCTACCTTGATCAAAACCCATTGGTGTATTGGTATGGGAAAAGGCGCCAGTGGCCAGTGCTCAGCAGTCGGGCAATAAACTATCTGTCTTGCCCTGTGCCAGTGTCTCCACTGAGCATGTTTTCAGTGCTGCTGATGCAGTTGTCACAGTGAGAAAGACCAATCTCTTGCCCAAAACGTGGAGAGATTAACCATGATCAAAATGAATCAGCACTTTATACCACCGGATTACACCATAAGTGAAGTACCACAGGAGGAAGATGACGGAGACTCAGGTCATGAAAACAGTGTGTTAGATAACCTTCTTCTGGGTGAACCACCAGAGTTTGAGGACAAGCTCTACTTCCCTGACTACTAGGATTTCTTTCTTTGAAGCCCCCCAAAAATATATATAAATACATATATATATATAAATATATATATATATATATATATATATATATATATATATATATATATTCGCATAACTCCAACTCTTTCAATCCACTTGAAAACACAGGAGCACGGACCATGAGTAAGTGCAGATTTCTTAATTTAATCTGTTCACACAAGCACTTGCAGCATTACGCGTTTCGGCTCCAGGGAGCCTTGATCACATGATGCGCCGTGACGGTACAGAGTCTGGTTTTATACAGCCTTTTTACATTTTTTTACTTTTTTTGCTTTTTCTCTGTTCATTCTTAAAGTGACATGTGCCCAATAGTGCAAAATTTTGCATAAACATAGACAACATACTGTATGTTGTTGATTTAAATCGGTTACCATAATTTTTCTGTTCAGGTTTAAATACTTTTAACCCCTTCGGTGCTCGTGACGAGCTCAGCTCGTCATGCTGCGCGGTTGCGCTGTGCGCATGACGAGCTGAGCTCGTCACGACCCCACCCGCGATCGGAATGTCCAGCACACGAGCGGAATTCCGATCGCGGTCAAGGGGTTAAAATCATGTAACATTGTTGGCATGCTGTTGTATTTCTTTGTTTTCGCGTCCAGGTTTGAATACCCAGTCAACCTTGTTTAAACAAATTTGCAATTAAATACATAAAGTGCTAGTGCAATCTACAGTATTACTATAAATCAACAATCACATGCTAAAATATGGCTTTGCTATATTTGAATTTCTTATCTAAAATCCGTGAAGAAATATATTATAAAAGTGTATAAAAATGTATAAAACCCTTCTAAAAACCGTGTACAAATGTGTAAAAAGTTTTTATATGCATAAGAAGTGGGATTGTCGGCAGCATGACATGTTAAATAATCTCCCTGAGGATCTTATGGTTTAAATGTTTATTTTAGCTAAGTTACCACATTTTATCCAATTTATTTGATTTATTTAAATAATCATTGAAATTGTGTACTTTGCTTAGATTTTCAAGTTGGATAAATTATATTAGAGGCAGGTGTATAACTCCTCCGTAATATTAAGGCCTCCTGGGTGCTTGCTATCGAGATCTAGAATGTATCTGGTTTCTAACCTTCGGAGTACCTTTGCCCTGTCCCCTCCCCATTTGTATGGTGGGATGGCATCAATTAAAAAATATTTGAGTTTTTTGGGGTCCGCATTGTGTTTTTCCCCAAAGTGTCTCGCTACGGGGGAGGTTGTGTCCTTGTTCTTTATGGCTCTGATATGTTGTAATATTCTTTTGTGTCCTTGTAATATTGTGCTCCCTACATATCTAAGGGCACATGGACACTCCAGAACATATATTACGAAGTCAGATTTACAGGTTAGAGCTTTGCCTATTGGTCTTTCTATGTCACTGAATGGAGTATCATATGTTGTTTTGTTAACTCCAAATTGGCATGCTTTGCAAGTCTTGCAACGATAGAAGCCATTTCTCTGTGACAGCCAGGTATTTTTTGTTTGTGCAAAGGGTCATTTTTGACCAGGACATCCTTCATTGAGGTGGCCCTGGTGTATGTTATTGAGGCATTTTTGGAAGAGTGTGACCAATAATCGGATCATCTAAAATCAATGGGCAATTTTTTCTAATGATTTGTCTAATCTGTTTATCCTGTTTGCTGTATTTGAGGATAAATCTGAATGTGGAGGATTCTTGGGTCTGTTTGGTATCCTCCCACTTGCCTTTTTGATTAGATTTTCCCTTGTCATCACTCTGCTTTTCTTTATAGCCTGTTCTATGCATTTGTTAGAATATCCCCTTGCCCGGAATCTGCTTGCACAGGCTTGTTGGGCTGCATTCAGATCCTCCTCTAGGCTGCATATTCGTTTAAGTCTCAACATCTCCCCGTAGGGGATGCTTTGTATCAGATGTTGCGGGTGAAAGCTGCCTGCATGCAATATTGCATTGCCGGCAGTGGGCTTCCTATGTAATCTGGTTTCAAGCTTGCCCTCTTTGCTATAGACTTCTACATCTAAAAAATTAACAGATGTTGAACTGATGACTGCTGTAAAGTGTAGGTTAAGATTGTTCCTATTTAGCTCTGTAATGAACTGATCTGCTTCCTCTGCATTACCTCGCCATATTAAAAACAAGTCATCTATGAAGCGCAACCAGCACTTAATCTTGCTATTTACAGTTGTGGTGTGTTCCTTCATGAGTACCAGCTCCTCCCACCATCCCATATGCAGACAGGCATAGCTGGGGGAGAAGCTGGCACCCATGGCTACACCTCTTTGTTGTTTATACATCACATTCTGGAATAAAAAGATATTATTTTGTAAGCAGAACTCCACCATATTTAAGAGCATCTTCTTGTGTTGTATCAATTCGGGAGTCCTTTTGCCTAACTAGTACTGCAGAGCTCGAAGACCATCCTGGTGATTGATGGATGTGTACAATGATGTCACATCCATCGCTATGAGCAGATAATCTTGTTGCCATTGTATGTCTTGTATCTTTAAAAGAAAATCGCTTGTTCTCTAATATATGAAGGCAACTGCTGCACAAAATCCTGCAGATAATAGTCCACATATTGGGAGGTTTTTTCCAGGAGGCTGTTCCGCGCCGATATTATTGGCCTCCCTGGGGGTTTTGATGCATTCTTATGAATTTTGGGATAAAGTACAGGATTGGGGTAACTGTTTTTTCATTTTCCAAAAACTTATGCTCATCTAAGGTTATCAGTCCTGCATTTCTCCATGTCGCCAATTTCATATTGTATGCACTGTATGTCGATTTTAGTACCAAATGGTCACTTCTGCGATAACATGTTATGTCTGCCAATTGATTCATGGCTTCTTTTAAGTAATCGTTCTTTTTCCACAAGACTAAATTCCCGCACTTATCCGCATTGCGGATAATGATGTCATTATTTGATTTCAATTTTTTTTATCAGTTGATGATATTGCAGCTCTGCCCTGTTGGTTTTATATTTGTTAGCTCTCTGTGTCGTATGATTTAGTTGCTTTATGCCCCTTATTAGTTGTTCTTGAAAGATGTCAATTGAGTCCCTCACTGTGATGGGATTGAATTTAGAGACAGGTTTGAAGGGCGTGGTGGTTTTGAACGTTGTTATGTGACCTTCTGTTGTGTTGTCCATTCTGTTACTGTCATCTTGAGTGTTATTTTCATTTGCCAGCTCATAAAGGTCATCCAACAGTGGCTGATCTGAGTCCGTCAGATTGGTGAGCGAGGGACTTGTCATAAGAGGATTAGGTTGAGACGTTGTTTCCGTATTTTTGTTTTTGTTTAGAAGATGATATTTTCTTAACTTTAGTTTTCTGATACTTTTGAAGACTTCTAATCTTGTAGTAGGGTAGTCAAACGAACTTACCGGGCAGTAGGACAATCCTAATGTTAACAATTGTTCCTCTGCTTTATTCAAATCTATACCAGTAAGTTTAATGACTGTTTGACTGCTATTACAAGTTTTTTCTATTGGCGTCTCCAGTTGCGTCTGGGTGGGCGTGATTGTGGTTTCCTTGGATCTTCTTGATTTTGCTTGTCGCCTTTTGCGGCGCTTGGTGGATCTACTTTTTGTTGCCTGTTTTGTTGAGTTCTTGGGCGCAATGTGTTGCGCCTTTCGTATACCAAAAAATCCACCTCCTCCACTAAGGAAATTTTTGCTGGTACTTGTTTGTTCTGCATTCTTGGATCATTGGCTTCCGTTTCACTTTCTATTGCAGAACTGAACTCTGAATTGGAGGATGTTCCTGGCCCTGCTTTACTGTTCCCAGCATTGCCGGCTCCCATGTCTCCGTATTTTGATACTTTCAGAGCGTCATATTTTTTAGCGAATGTAAAGATCCGCCCTGTCTCGTATTCAGTACGATCGCTATGGAATTTATACGCTTTTCTTTCCCGTATTTTATCTTCTTCTTTTTTCAACCTTTTATTCATTTCCTCAAGTTTTGTAATTTCATCTTGGCATCCCATTGTGGCTAGTTCCTCATTAAGCATTTCAATCTGCTCTTGTAGTTTTAGTCGATCTTTTTCTGCATATTTAACCAGAATCACCACTAGTCTCCTAGATGATTCCAGGTTTGTCTCCGCCCACTCCTTCATCATTTCCCTGTCTGGATTTTTGTAACTCGGGGCAGTTAAGATCCGTAATCCTCGAGGTACTCTTCCAACATCAAGGTAACGTTGGAGGGATTTGGCCTCCCACCATTTATTTTGTTCAGATTTGCTTAGTTTTTCCAGTAGTTTAATTTTATCCTTAATGCTGGTGTTGCGCAACCCCTGAGATGCATTCTGGGAAACTGGGTCCAAATTGAATACCTTATTGTCATTAAACATGTCTGATGCCTCCGCCTCCCTTTCCTTTAGCGCATCAGCTGACATCGTGCTAGTGAGAATATAATTCTGTAAATTGAATGCAACGCGTTACGAGAGGATTCCTTTATCCTGTATTAATCACTCGCCTGGCGTTTGACCGCACACCTTCAAACCCAGCAACCCGATCCTTGAAGCTCTCTCCCCCGTAATGACAACAGCCGGTCTGGCGCCCTGGGCGTCTTACGACCCGTGTTCGCCTACCTTCAAGTTGTCTGGAGGAGATCTGTGCCACTTTTGTTGGGTGCTGGGGGGCCGCGCTGGAAATAATCCTTCCGGACTCGTCTCCTTTCACTCGTTGCTGAGCAGCGGCTCCTTTGACAGCATTCGGCCACGTTTTTGAAGGGGGTCCGTGTTTAGCTGGAGGAGTCAAAAACCAGCTATATATATTCACATAACTCCAACTCTTTCAATCCACTTGAAAACACAGGAGCACGGACCACGAGTAAGTGCAGATTTCTTAGTTTATTCTGTTCTCACAAGCACTTGCAGCATTACGCGTTTCGGCTCCAGGGAGCCTTGATCACATGATGCGCCATGACGGTACAGAGTCTGTTTTTATACAGCCTTTTTACATTTTTTTTACTTTTTTTGCTTTTTTCTCTGTTCATTCTTAAAGTGACATGTGCCCAATAGTGCAAAATTTAGCATAAACATAGACAACATACTGTATGTTGTTGATTTAAATCGGTTACCATAATTTTTCTGTTCAGGTTTAAATACCTTTAAAATCATGTAACATTGTTGGCATGTTGTTGTATTTCTTTGTTTTCGTGTATATATATATATATGCCAACACAAACTTCTGTTTCTCCAGAATGAAACACGGACACCTTGGAAAGTTGCAGTTTGAGATATTTATTGACTGCACAAGCAACGCGTTTCGGCTTTCGCCTTGATCGTGTGGACAAATTTGGTGGATAATTAAATAACGAAGGGGCGCCCAACCACGGCTTCTCCCAAACACGCCGAAAGGAGAGTTCGTGTCCGTCTCATGTCCAGAGAGGCTGTGAGGGAAATTGACACGCAATTACAACGAACGCCAAAAGAACTGGTCTAATTGAAGCTCAACTGTGTGGCGTTATAAAGGGAGAAGCACCCGTTTTACCGAACAGGACTACGGAGGAATTTAAGGAGATCGTAAATATTAATGACAGACAGCGCCATACAAGTGAGGTGAGAGCGTGAGTCTATGATATTATTTCCTGATTAGAGTAACGGGGGTTGCAGCGAGTGACTTAATACCAAGCAAAATATACAGCATTTTTTGCAGGATTGAAATAAAGTGTCACTATCCGGGGTGAAACGGAATAGAACTGAAATACATTGCCATGTGGTAAATCTTGCTCCTTCGTCTGCCAGTGTGATTTGAAGTGAACAGTGCACGGAGCTAAAAATAGCTGTCATTAAACGGACCTGTACATTTGCATTATGGAAGAAAGAGCAATAAAACGCTCGCAACGAGCTGAAAATATGTTTCAAAAAAGTAACCAATCGCTGAGAGGCAAAAAGGATAGAGAAGTACTCGCTAATAAAGGAGAGATGAATTTAAAACAACTGTTTATTCAACTGGAAAGAAGAATGAAAAAAGAAATCACCAAGAGTTGGGAGATACTCACTCTAGAAAAGTACATTGAATGTGAAAGGGTGCCTAGGGGCTTGAGAATTTTCACCCTCCCCAACCATCCTGACACCCCTCCGGAAATGTTGGTAGAGTGGGGTAAAAACAATATGCAGTGCTCACACAATATGATGCTCATAATTGTCAAGTATGCGAAAATGGATGTTGAACGGCTACATAAGGAGATAGCTGAATTAGAAGCCAGTATTCTTGCAATAAATCAAGAGGATGAGGCAAAGAAATTGAGAAAGGAAATGGAACGAAGCCTTGACAAACATGAAAATCAAGTAGAAGAGCGGAAGGAAAGAAAGTTCCGCAGAGATGAGCATGATTACCAAACAGGCACAATTTTAACTTTTGCCAAACGATATGAGTCTATAAGAATACAAATGGGCACTAATAGAGTACAGTTGCAAGGATCCCCCAATACGACACAAAGTGAGTCTGACACTGACTTTAGTGAGAGTGAGGGACAACCCATTCCCGGGCAACCTACCTCTTTTTTAGACGAGATGAAAATGGTATACCTGGACCAACAAATTCCAAAGGGAAGAGGAAGAGGGAGAGGATGGAATGCAGGACGAGGAAAGGGAAGGGGGAATGTATCCACAAGAGGAAGAAACGAAAAACCAGAAGAAGCTGTCGCAAAACCAAGAAGTTATCACCTGCGCAATCGGACAACCAAGACATAGATAAGTCAGAACTACAGGATCCTTATTTAATCATTAATCTTTCTAAACATGTTTTAACCAGAGCGGAGGAAAGCCTCCTAAACAAAGGACTTACATTTTGTCCAGAAAGACATTTTGATCCAGTGGAGACTAAAATAGATCTATATAAGTATGTCCGGAAACTCAAATTAGCTAAATATTTCAGCAAACAGAATGAACAGAGTAGCCAAAATTCTGAAGAAGGGAATAATACTGTAGAGGATGAAACGTCACAGGCATTTACCATAGCGGAAATTCAGCACTTGAGAACAGCGCATGGTTTGGCACATGATATGGACAATGAGAGCCTCTCTGATTTACAAATACTAAGAGAAATGGGTATGAGAACAGATGCGCATGTAAAAACAATGTTTAAGGACAAATCCAAGTTTTGCCCCGTCCTATACCCAGGAAATAGATTGGATACCTTCTATGACCTGGTGTCAGCAGATATTGAAAAAATGAGTAACATCAAAGAAATCGACAAAAAGGAAAATCTAAGTCAACTGGAACGGATGGCTATGGACTCTCTGAGAAAAAATCCGTCAATAGAGATTAAACCCGCTGACAAGGGGGGCAACGTTGTTGTCTTGGATAAAGAAGATTATGTTGCAGAAGCCATGCGGCAATTGAGTGAGAGTGACAAGTATGAGAAACTCAACAAAAACCCAATCAACGACTTAGTTAATGATTTGAATGGTAGATTAAAACAATGGCAAGAAAAAGGTCTCATCTCCGAACAAGAGGTACAATACCTAAGAAATGATTTACCAACTATACCTACCATATATTTTCTCCCGAAAGTTCACAAAACTTTGAATAAGCCACCGGGGAGACCCATCATCTCCAGCTGTGACTCCATATACCAGAATGTTTCAATTTATGTGGATTCTTTTCTGGCTCCGATAGTACCAACACTCACGTCATACATAAAAGACACTGGAGATTTTTTAAGAACTTTGATGAATATACAGTGGCAGAAAGATTATCTGCTAGTAACCATCGACGTTGTGTCACTTTATACTTCAATTAACCATGATATAGGTTTACAAGCAGTGACATATTTCTTGAAACAAAAACCAGTTGAACAATTAGAGCATTGCATGATGGTACTGGATATGATAGAATTATGCCTACGGAACAATGTATTTCTATTTAATAAAGAAATGTATTCTCAAAAGTGCGGAACTGCGATGGGAGTTTCCTTCTCTCCAAGTTACGCCAACCTCTTCATGGGGTGGTGGGAAAAGACCATAGCTTGGAGAGAGGAAAATGACCCATACGTGGTTAAGGTGGTCCTTTGGCTGCGCTTTATAGACGATCTTTTTCTCCTTTGGAATGGAACAGAATTGGAATGCCGGAAATTCATGGATATACTGAATGAGAATAATATTGGCTTGAAATTCACATTTAACATCAGCAAAAAAGAGATAGTATTTCTTGACACCAAGGTATATGTAAAATCAGAAAAGATTGAGACTACAGTACACAGGAAACGTACAGCAACTAACAGTGTGCTGCATGGGCTAAGCTTCCATCCAGAAAGTCTTAAGAAAAGTATACCGTATGGTGAATTTATTAGAATGAAGAGGAACTGTTCAAATACTAAAGAAATGAATCTCAAATTCAAGGAAACAAAGAACCGGTTTCTACAAAGAGGATACCGTTACAATGACATCAAACGTGGAGAAATGAAAGCAAGAGCTATCAACAGATCTGAGATGTTGATTAACAAATGTAAAGAAGAAAGTGGCATGTCAGAGGAACCAATCAGAATGATAATGACGTATAGCAAAGAAAGCTTTAAAGTAAGAAAAGTAATAAATAAATATTGGAACATCTTATTGAAAGACCAAGATATTGGTAAGAAAGTTGGAAATTACCCTCAGATATCATACAGAAAAGCTCCGTCATTGTCAGATAGACTGGTCAAAAGTCACTTTGAAATCAAACGACCCAATACGTGGCTACAGGAACTTAAGAAAGGATTCAGCAAATGTAGTCATTGCAAGGCCTGCAAGATTGGAAGGACAATGAAAGCAATTGTTGATCCACAAGGCAAGATCTTCAAAATAAATGATCTGATAACATGCAACACAACGTACGTAGTATATCTTCTGGAATGTTACTGTGGGAAACGCTATATTGGAAGTACCATCTGTCCCTTGAAAAAAGAATTCTAGAGCATACAAGGGCGATCCAGAATAAAGACACGACGTATGCTATATCTAAACATATGCTCACCCACAAAGGAAAATCGTGGAAAGATATAACTTACTCAGGCCTTGCCACCATACCGGTACATGAAAGAGGAGGGAATAGAACCCTAAAGCTGAGACGACTAGAGTCACGACTGATCATAAGATTCAAGACAAAACATCCAACGGGTCTTAATGGGGATGAGGAGATGTATATACATTTGTAAAAGAATTTGACATGAAAGTAAATGAACATAACAGCGAAATTAAAAAGAAAAAAGAAAAACATATAAAATGTAACAAAGTAATGACAAGCAAGTACAGTGTCCAATTGGGGAGGAGATGAAAATGGAGTGACCAAGATTTAGACAACTAAGCGGCATAAAGTAATCAATTGGGCACTGAGATCCATATTTATAAAGAAATGCTGGAGGAATTGAGTTAATGGCACTTAGCCGAATGGAATATGAGACATATATCCAGATACTCATATACATAGATCGGACTTAATTCCCCAACTCACTTGGAATGTGAGATGTAATATGTCACTGAGACTGTGATTGTGTGAGTTACAAACTTTGAAATGCCAATGGATACAATATCAACTGTGTCTCACTCCAAATGATTAATACCCCCTATAATGACAAAATGGTGTTAATAATAGTTTTATTTTAGTCGCACTTTAACAGATTTTGCTTTCACACGATTTTGGGTGTTTTTTGTAAAATAAAAAAACTACCTGACCCAGAATGCACCTAATATGCTAGCTGGGCAAGAGGTATAAATATTAGAAATGGTAGAGGGACCAATTGTTGCACCGTGATCAAGACCTGCTGGTCGAAACGCGTTGGTGAGGGAAGGAGAAGTTCCATGGCACAATAAACCGTTAAAACAATCCCCTGGAAGAGTGCAGCGTTTTTTGTTGGTGAAAATATATATATATATATATATATATATATATATATATATATATATATATATATATATATATATCCAATTAGAAATCCCGTATATATGTATCCAACAAAGCATTCTCCTGTTCCGGAGCCCCCGACCATTCAGGGCGGCCTCAGAATGATGGGCACGGAGCAGCTCATCCAAACACCAGCAAATGTAACAAAAGAAATGAGGCCCATTACTGGAAATGTTCGCTTTTATTCAGTATCCTGCAGCACGACATCCTTCCTGTTACCTAACGTTTCAGCCTCAATTGGCCTTGCTCACAGGTGGAAGGTTGGACGTTTTAATTTTCCATATATATAGCTATGTAACATTATTTACTTTTTTATTTTTGTGTGTCTGGTTGACCAATTCATCCCCACTGTTTTACTCTTAGACACATTTTATTGCCGTATTGAAGTCGGACTCTGTGTACAGTGAAGAAGTCCTGACTCGCCCTCCAAAGCCATTTCCCTCAAGCAATACATTGGGCGGAGAGTAAACAAATGTGTGCCCCCCTCCAACCCTGGGCCATGACCGTGACTATCTATCCATTCCTTTTCTACCCTAGAGGGACTGCCCTACATGTGACATTATTATATTTCAATTTACACTGGCAATTCTCTGCTTCGCAAACAAATGCAGGATCTGCAATCTCCAATGTGCCACCAATCGATCATAGTGAGCACACCGGAAGAACAGGTAAATGCTGGCATGCATTGCACACTGAGTGATTGTTGTTTATTGTGATATGAACTTGTTGTGATGATATGTTCATCATCATGTGTGTTGAGAGAGATTGAGAAGAGATAATTCATGTGGTGGCTGGCAGTGTGAGTGTGTTTTTTTTTACGCTTAATGTGTTAGTGATGATTCAGATTTGAGATTCCGATGTTGGTGGCCCAAGTACTGACGGCTGATCAATAATTTGCCCCTGAAGGTTATTTTTTTTCTTCCCCTTCGAGAGATATGACAGCAAGATTCCTTTTTATGCTTTATAATCTTCAAAGACTCAGACTCGACCAGCCCCTTAGATAATGCAATGTTTGCAAACACAAATCTAGTCTACACAAAAACTTTCCCTTCTTGTTGTTCACTAACAAAATTGTACTACTACAGGCAAATCGATTGTATATTTGAGTCGGGACTCGGGACACTGTTGGTACGGATTTGGACACCATACTCGAAGTCAGACTCTGGAGGATCAGAGATGATGGAATGACTCAGGGTGTTAGCGAGAGCGTGACTACTTCGAGGACTGCCACCAGAAAAAGATGGGCGTTTTCAAAATCACTGAAACCAACCGATTTGGATGATTGTTGATGACGCTGGAGATGCCTAAAGGTAAACAACACACCAGACCTACACAAGTCTGTGTGGTGGTGGTGTTGAGTGGTGTGACTGACAGCGGTGCGTTGATTTTTTACTTGATTGGGACAATGCTCTGTTGCTGGGGGTGTGTGTGCTGCTCAGTGCTGTCTGGCTCAAATTTGAAGCAAAGTGGTGGTTGGGTGGGGGCCTGATGAAGGTAACTGGAGACAGACATTTAGTCATGAATGATAATCACATTATGCATGTGCTGCTGTTAGGCTACATATGAAATGATGATGATCAAGACAGTTTGATCAGCCCCATACCAATAGTTACATTACAGGCAGCCATTTTTCAGGGATTTGTGCTGGTTGTTGTAAAATTGGTCTCACCAATTTGTTCACACACCAGGCATAAAATTAATTAATGCAAAAGCTAAAGGACTATTCCTTTCTCCTCTTGCGCTTCCTCTGAGTCTTCATGGTGCACTCCCAGTCCTCCTTAGTTTAACTTCTTTCTTTCTCCTAGTCCTTGATTCTTCAATATCATTTTTGTTTTCCAATCTACAGGCCCTCTTATCCGGTGCCAAATTTGAAAACCAATGCTTACCTTACTGGACCACATCTGCCAGGCACCCAAGATTAACGGACCGTACAAGAGGAATCAATGCAGATGCAACTTCCACTCCCAATTTGGCAATACAGTATCATTTTTTCTTTTAGTTATCATTTGAACTGCGTGTGTTTGTGTTGTTTACTTGAATCCTACAGAAAAGTTTATTTTGTAATATAATTGATATCTTTCAAAAGCTCGGTAAGACAGATAATAAATAATAATGTAACTTGGTCTCTCTGGGGGCAGACAGACAATTTGGTTTGGTTTAGCTGTACTCATTTGTTCCTTCGTTTCCTTTTCCTCCATTAACAGATTTATGATGGTCGGCTGCTCATTGCCAAGATGAATGTTGTCCTTGTGTAGTGTTTGTCTTTGTCTAACCTTTCCCCAAATCCCCCTTTCCATCCATTCCTCAAACCTCTAACCGCCTTCCCCCGGGCTGTGTGATTTATTGAGGTATGACTTTGCAATTTACACCATTAATTGATCACACAATTGGTGGGGCGGGTGTGGTGAAAGCAACACCAACTAGGTACAGGGTGAGGAGGATTTTATTCTTAAGCTCATATAGCCCACACTGGCAATATATTATATTAATAATTAATTCAAGACACAGTGTTTTGAATAAACCGGGCGCACAGCTGTAAAGAACTGTTGTTCATCCTGACATAACTTATTTCTGAAGTTTGTCAACTTGTGTACAGTATACCACGAACAAAATTAAATCATCTCACAATAATCTCTCCATTATTTGTCTTTTACTTCGAATAACGTGCAGATTTACACTTAATTCAATCAATTGTTGATACTTTTGTCATTACTTCATGACTCAATTGTTATTGCATCATAACAGTTAGTGCAGCGTGAGCAAAGCATAATAACATTCTTAACATCAAAACACAAGCAGTGATGATTGATGACCTTCGGCCCGATGCATTTCGGGACCTCCTGTCCCTTCCTCAGGGGCCACTGTAAATGTAAGTGAAATCATTTGTAATGATCAAAATCCTAATATATAAGTAATATACATCAATGTATTACCTATATCCATATTTCAATAAAGCCATCAATATCCAACGGTGCCCTCAGGAGGTACATGTCCACATTACACCTTAAAACTCTGTGTGCCATGCATACCCGTGCGAAAATTAGTTAAAGTCCGACGAGAATGAAATAGACAACCGTGATAGTGAGCAGACGAGAACGTAAAGAAAAATAGAGAATAGAAAATAAACAAGGAACCTCACCAGGGATTCCCTAGAAGTGCATGTGTCAAGGTACATAAAACAGGAACAAAGTGCACCAAGTACCCAGCAAAACAGCGGAGATGCTAAACAGCTGAAACTGACCTTGAAGCTGAAGCGCAGTAGCTTCAGTGAACGAAGGAATTCTGAGGGCTCAGGGGTGACGGGTACTAATATGACGTAACTGAAACGTGTACAATGAAACAATCATTGCTGGTAAAGAACATAAAAACACTATAAAGGCAGAAACAAGATGAGATAGGTGAAACAGAAAAAAGGCTGTAAAGATACCTGCAAATACGACAGCTGGTACCAATAAGGAGTAGAAGATCGGTCACCTGCAATGCAAAGGTGACAATGTCAATCTCAAATAAAACTAATGTTTAAAAGACCAAAAAGCACGGCCGTATAGGCAACACTAACCTGAATATACGCAACTCGTACAAAATTACACTGACGCGAAGACTGCTACAATGGTAAAAACTGAAACGTGAGCGAGGAACGGAAAGATGAACATAAAGGAAGGACAGAGTCACGTGCGATTGAACGCGACGAGCAACATACACATGAAACGCGGCGGACATCTTAAAATGTACATAGAATGGTAGATGCCGAAGCTAGAAGAATACCTTATACTTATAGGGGTGGAGTATAAGAAAATCTTCACTCCGAATAAAAGTACATATAAATCTGGAGATAGAATTGAAGTGCTCGAGAGAATAAAATACTGTAAAATACAATAAAGATGTGGTGAAGAAATGGTGAACAAATAGGTGCTCAAAATAAATAGCTAGTGCGTGTATACATGCATTATTCCAGAGAACAATCACGGTAAACATCTTAGTCATGATAAATACACCGATACTGGTCCTCTTAATAGTAAACGTGTGGTTTCTCACTAGAACTGATATGCAATGCATCTATGAACATATTATAATGTAACATTTTAATCTGTGAATTCCATTGAAAATATGACATAAATGTGAATGGATGTGAATATATGTGTGAAATGTGATCCTATAATCAAATGTACAAAAACCTTTTCTCGTGAAATGGCATCCTGAGGGGGCTCAATGTAAAAATTAGTATAATAATGAAGTAAACCATGGAATTATACGGATCTAGAAAGCCTGTGACTACTGTGAACATGTTAAAGGAAACAACTCAAATCCAGTTTGTCATTCAGTCCTGTTGGTTCCATGGTCTGGTATTTCTTGATCCACATGACTTCTCGTTGAGACAGGAACTGGCTCAAGTCCCTACCTTCTTTCTTTTTGATTTGTTCAAGCACCAGAAATCGCACTTGAACGATATTGTGTTGTTGTTGTAACCAGTGTACTGCTAGGTTGGAATTAGTATTCTTAGTGCGTATCATGCTTTTATTATCCCCTATTCTGGTTTTAATCCTCCTTTCGGTTTTTCCGATGTACATGAGTCCGCATGGACATTTGATACAGTATACAACATGGGTAGAGTTACAGTCTGCAGTAAAGCATAGTGGTGTTTTTTCACAGGTTCTGGGGTGGGTTACAAAATTTTGCTGCATCACATTATTACAGTGTGTGCAATTATTGCACTTTCTCATACCTAAATTGCAGGGGTTTCAGTGATTTTCTTTGAAGACAGCAGTTCCTTTAAGTTGAGACTACGTGTGTACGCGAATAAAGGTTGATCTCTGAATACATTGTTGAAATCACCCTCTTTTTGTAGTAGTTCCCATCGTTTGATGATGATTTTCTTAATGCTTGCTGATCTTGTAGAAAATTTAGAAACAAAGACACTGCGGTTTGTAGGAGATTTTTGGTTTACTGATGAGTAAATCTGTACGATGAATAAGTGCTACTCGCTCTTCTGCTTTGGTGATGCATTCTTTAGGATATCCGCGATTCAAGAATCTAGTTTTTATACGATCAGTGTCATACTTAAAAGCTTCTGGTGTGGAGGAAATCCTTTTAATCCGGAGCATTTGGGAAAATGGCAGATTTTGAATCAGTTGTGGAGAAGGAAAACTCTGATACAGCAGAGTATTGCTCCGGTCTGTGGATTTTACAAACATCTTGGTATGGATAGCTTGATCATCCTTAGACACTAGTACATCTAAGAAAGACAATTCTTCGGTGTTAATGTGATGCGTAAATTTTATTCTAGTTTTTTTGGTGTTCAATACTCTAATGTTGTCTTCCAGTGCTTCAATGGTGTATGACCAAATTAAGAAGATGTGGTCAATGAACCGCCGGTACATTACAAGGTGTTTGTTCCATTCACTTTTTTGCAGAATATGCTCTTCTTCAAAAGCAGCCATGAAGATGTTAGCATAGGTGGGAGCCCCCCCGAAACCCATACTGGTTCCGCTTATCTGTAGGTAAAACTCATCTTCCCATCGGAAGTAACTGTGCTGCAGACAAAATAACAATAATTCCAACAAAAAAACTTTGTGTGCTCCGATGTTTTGCAGCTTTAATAAAGCCCATTCCACTGCTTCAATTCCTTCCTTTAGCGGAATTGACATGTACAGAGAGGTGACGTCGATGGTGCATAGCACCCAGTTGGAGCTGTCTAAATTCTGTAACTGATTCAGAAAGTCAGTGGTGTCTCGTATGTTGGTTTTCCAAGTGTTCACAAAGTTTTGAAGAAATTGATCTATATATTTTCCAAGTGGTTCAAATATTGATCCTACACCCGAGACTATCGGTCTGAAGGGAGGATCTGTGGGACGCTTGTGTATTTTTGGCAGCATATATAGATGTGGACATTTCGGAAATTGTTTGGTTAGAAAAATGTTTGTTTTTAAGGAGATCCAATCCATGTCGATGGCGTGTTGCAATATTTTGTTGAGAGTTAGAACAATGTCGTTGGTAGGATCATGCTCAAGCTTGAGATAAGTGGATTCATCTGTTAGGTGTTCTCTTACTTTGTGTTGGTAGTAGGTGGTGTCCATGATTATCAGGGCGCCTCCTTTGTCAGCCCGTTGAAATGTAAGTTCCTGTTTGTTGGACAGTTGTTGTAAAATTCTCCTCTCCGTTTTGGTTAAGTTGGACCTCTTTGGTGGTTTGAACTCAAGTTTACGTAAATCTTGTAGAACTAATGCTTCAAATAGATCTATCGTTTTGTGAGATACAGGTGCAGTGTAGGTGCTTTTAGCTCTAAATTCCACATATTCATGAGGTTCCTGGGTTTGACTGTCGAGAATCACGATGTCAAAAAAAATGTGTAGTTTAATAGTACGCATAAATCTATAAAATGCGATTTCAGTTTCAGCCAAATTGGTGTTATAGGTAGCAACAAAGGAAGTTCCTTTATTGAGAACTTGTAATTGTTTCTGAGTGAAACTTTCAGAAGAAATGTTTATGACGATGTCTTTTGACTCCATAAATTTGGACGTATCTTTTCCTTGGTTTTGTCTCTTGCCTCTCCTTGTTTTGAACCTCTTCCGTTGGATTTGTTGGCTGATTGATCGGGAGGTTGTGGAGGTTGCTGGCTTTTGGACAAAAAAGATTCCATAGGACTTGAAGGGCGTTGTTGAGAAATTTCACCACTGTCACGTCTGCTGGTTGATGGTTCATCAGTAGCTTCTGTGTTCAAGGGTGGTCTTGTTGGTAATAAGTCGCGATCCGATACCATGCTTTCTTCAGAAGATGTGTGTTGTTTTTTAGTGGGTCTTCATTGTGAATACATTTCAGCCCAAGTGTACACCTCATTGAGATGATAATCAATCGTATCACGTTTAAATTTCCTTAGTTTACGTTCTTGTAGTTCATTACCGTAACTGTCTAGTTTGTTGTTAATTTGTTCAAGGGTTTTAGACCATTCATCAGTTTGTCATTCAGTCCTGTTAGTTCCATGATCTGGTATTTCTTGATCCACATGACTTCACGTTGAGACAGGAACTGGCTCAAGTCCCTACCTTCTTTCTTTTTGATTTGTTCAAGCACCAGAAATCGCACTTGAGCGATATTGTGTTGTTGTTGTAACCAGTGTACTGCTAGGTTGCAATTAGTATTCTTAGTGCATATCATGCTTTTATGCTCCCCTATTCTGGTTTTAATCCTCCTTTTGGTTTTTCCGATATACATGAGTCCGCATGGACATTTGATACAGTATACAACATGGGTAGAGTTACAGTCTGCGGTAAAGCATAGTGGTGTTTTTTCACCGGAACCAACAGGACTGAATGACAAACTGGATTTGAGTTGTTTCCTTTAACCTATTCGCAGTAGTCACAGACTTTCTAGATCCGTATAATTCCATGGTTTACTTCACTATTATACTAATTATTACATTGAGCCCCCTCAGGATGCTATTTCACAAGAAAAGGTTTTTGTACATTTGATTATAGGAACACATTTCACACATATATTCACATCCATTCACATTTATGTCATATTTTCAATGGAATTCACAGATTAAAATGTTACATTGTAATATGTTCATAGATGCATTGCATATCAGTACTAGTGAGAAACCACACGTTTACTATTAAGAGGACCAGTATCGGTGTATTTATCATGACTAAGATGTTCACCGTGATTGTTCTCTGGAATAATGCATGTATACACGCACTAGCTATTTATTTTGAGCACCTATTTGTTCACCATTTCTTCACCACATCTTTATTGTATTTTACCGTATTTTATTCTCTCGAGCACTTCAATTCTATCTCCAGATTTATATGTACTTTTATTCGGAGTGAAGATTTTCTTATACTCCACCCCTATAAGTATAAGGTATTCTTCTAGCTTCGGCATCTACCATTCTATGTACATTTTAAGATGTCTGCCGTGTTTCATGTGTATGTTGCTCGTCGCGTTCAACCGCACGTGACTCTGTCCTTCCTTTATGTTCATCTTTCCGTTCCACGCTCACGTTTCAGTTTTTACCATTGTAGCAGTCTTCGCGTCAGTGTAATTTTGTACGAGTTGCGTATATTCAGGTTAGTGTTGCCTATACGGCTGTGCTTTTTGGTCTTTTTAGACATTAATTTTATTTGAGATTGACATCGTCACCTTTGCATTGCAGGTGACCGATCTTCTACTCCTTATTGGTACCATCTGTCGCATTTGTAGGTATCTTTACAGCCTTTTTTCTGTTTCACCTATCTCATCTTGTTTCTGCCTTTATAGTGTTTTTATGTTCTTTACCAGCAATGATTGTTTCATTGTACACGTTTCAGTTACGTCATATTAGTACCATTCACCCCTGAGCCCTCAGAATTCCTTCGTTCACTGAAGCTACTGCGCTTCAGCTTCAAGGTCAGTTTCAGCTGTTTAGCATCTCCGCTGTTTTGCGGGGTACTTGGTGCACTTTGTTCCTGTTTTATGTACCTTGACACATGCACTTCTAGGGAATCCCTGGTGAGGTTCCTTGTTTATTTTCTATTCTCTATTTTTCTTTACGTTCTCGTCTGCTCACTATCACGGTTGTCTATTTCACTCTAGTCGGACTTTAACTAATCTTCGCACTGGTATGCATGGCACACAGAGTTTTAAGGTGTAATGTGGACATGTAGCTCCTGAGGGCACCGTTGGATATTGATGGCTTTATTGAAATATGGATATAGGTAATACATTGATGTATATTACTTATATATTAGGATTTTGATCATTACAAATGATTTCACTTACATTTACAGTGGCCCCTGAGGAAGGGACAGGAGGTCCCGAAATGCATCGGGCCGAAGGTCATCAATCATCACTGCTTGTGTTTTGATGTTAAGAATGTTATTATGCTTTGCTCACGCTGCACTAACTGTTATGATGCAATAACAATTGAGTCATGAAGTAATGACAAAAGTATCAACAATTGATTGAATTATGTGTAAATCTGCACGTTATTCGAACTTAAAGTCAAATAATGGAGAGATTATTGTGAGATGATTTAATTTTGTTCGTGGTATACTGTACACAAGTTGACAAACTTCAGAAATAAGTTATGTCAGGATGAACAACAGTTCTTTATAGCTGTGCGCCCGGTTTATTCAAAACACTGTGGGGTCGATTCCGATTCGGGCCGGAAAAAGCACCGACCGACTCGGAGCCGGAATTTATTCCGACCGACACGTACCTGTGGCGCCCGACACGCCAAGTACGATGCAAGGCGTGCAAAATCCGACCGACACGTACCGAACCTAAGCCGAACGACCGAGCCGCACGGAAAACAGCAATCCGGCCGGAAAAACACGCGAATCGAACCGACCGACACGCACCCGGAACAAATCCAACCGAAACGTACACGCGAACTCCAAACCGCAAAGTACGATGCAAGGCGCGAAAACCACGACCGAGTCGGACGGAGGACAAGCCGTACGACCGACACGCATACAAAACCGAGCCGAAGTAACACAAAACACCGCGACCGACGAGTACGCAGCATAGAAAACTGCACAAACACAGCGTGAACGAAACGGAGAACACCGTACGAGACAAATGCAGGGTCCGACTCGGTCACAAGAACGTTTCCAACATGCACAGACAGTACAAAGGAAAAATTACACAAAAAAAGGCCAAACAAGCAATTACAAAGCCAATAAATACTGGGGTGGGTGGGGACAGAGAACAAAGACACACCCACAACTCCAACCATATAAAGGACACAAATCCCAACCATGATCCTTTGCAAATGCCATTCTACTGCCAGCACCCAACAGACAGCAACCACACACCCACAGCTCATCCCTCACACAAGCCACACACCATCAGCACACCAACAAATACCTACCTCACATACACCCAGCAAAACACACACCCACACACCCTCACCTGCACACCAACAGACACATCACTCACCATCACCATGCCCCCCAAGAAGAATCACAAGTTCCTAGATTGTGAATTGGAAGTCCTGGTAGACGAGATCCTCAGGGTAGAGCCACAGCTGTTTGGCACACTGGTCCAACAGACCCCCATCTCCCAGAAAACCAAGATGTGGGAGAGGATCATCAACAGGGTGAACGCACAATCACCATGTCTGCGCACAAAGACCGACATCCAGAACAGGTGGTATGACGTGCGCAGGAGGGTCCGGGAGCTGCTCAAGAAAGACTACCTCCTGAGCCAATACACCGGCAGTGGCCCTCCTGCCAAGCCAGTATACCTCAGGCCCTGGGAGGAGAAGGTGCGGGCCATCCTTCCGCCAGTGAGCGTATATGGACTAGAGAACATCCCAGAGCCTGGTGAGTACACAACAAATGTACACAATATTCTGCCACAATACACACACACATCACTGTCAAGGGGAGAGTCAAACCATGCACTCATAGCAATTACACAGCAACCAGAACAGAATCATCCCAAAATGTGTATGTCAGTCAGATAAACACAACACATGCCATCTCAAAGTTACATTTAACCGTGCCATCACATGTACAAACACAACTACAACTACAGCTAGGCAGTGGCACAAATAGAACTAACAAACACATCCAGACATGTAGCCACCACTACAACACCAACACACAGTGAAGACCACTGAAAGAAAGGAATTCTGTGTATGCTGGGCAAGTCAGTGTAGCCAATAGCATCATGGGAGTCGTAGTCACACATATTGCCCCCCCACAACTGTCCCATCAACACCACCATGAACCATGCGCACATCACAGGGAGTGGAGAAGGACTCACAAGATGGCTGACACTGGCTACTGCTGTGGGGAGCACAAGGCCCTGCTGGCAACTGTGCACCAACAAACAGAAGGACACCACTGACTGACATCCTGAGAGACAACTTCCACTCCCTGCAATGGAAGCACGTTCCATGGTGGGATATCTGGCTGGCTGGGTGGGAAGGAGGACTCGCACCACTGACCATAGTCACAAGCACCTCCCCTCACACACACCCTCAACACATACTCCACATAACCCACCTGGGAGAATGCAATGCCACACATCCTAACTCAAGATCCCACAAAGAACCTCCACCCTGGGTTATGTCGTGTGAAGCACAGGGACACTCTTGGGACTTTCAGCCAAACAACTGCCAGGACAACACTCCCAGCCATCCTGTCAGCACAGGCAGCCCACCCCACAGGGAAGCAGAGTCAAAAGGAAGGAAGCATGGGCATGCTGGGAAGGGGGTGGAGGCAATAGCATGATGGGAGTCGTAGTCACAGCTCTACATCCCCCACCACATGGCCCAGCAAGCTCACACTCACGCATGCACATCCCACAGAGAGTGGAAAGGCCCATCAAAGATGTCTGACACTGTTGCTGTGTCGTGGGGAGCACAAGGGCATGCTGGGAACTGCACACCAACCAACAGCAGGACACCACTGTCAGCCATCTTGCCATTGCTCTCACACCCACACACACTGAACTCCCCACAAAAGCAAGTAAGTTTGGGAATGCTGGGAAGTGGGGTGGAGGCAATAGCATGATGGGAGTCACAGTCACAGACATAGCGCACCCCCACAACTGTCCCATCAACACCACCCTGAACCATGCTCACATCACAGGGAGTGGAGAAGGACTCACAAGATGGCTGACACTGGCTACTGCTGTGGGGAGCACAAGGGCATGCTGGCAACTGTGCACCAACAAACAGCAGGACACCACTGACTGACATCCTGAGAGACAACTTCCACTCCCTGCAATGGAAGCACGTTCCATGGTGGGATATCTGGCTGGCTGGGTGGGAAGGAGGACTTTCAGCACTGACCATAGTCACAAGCACCTCCCCTCACACCCCCTCAACACAAACTCCACAGAACCCACCTGGTAGAATGCAATGCCTCCCATCCTAACTCAAGATCCCACAAAGAACCACCACCCTGGGTTATGTTGTGTGAAGCACAGGGACACTCTTGGGACTTTTAGCCAAACAACTGCCAGGACAACACTCCCAGCCATCCTGTCAGCACAGGCAGCCCACCCCACAGGGAAGCAGAGTCAAAAGGAAGGAAGCATGGGCATGCTGGGAAGGGGGTGGAGGCAATAGCATGATGGGAGTAGTAGTCACAGATATTGCTCAGCCTCACAACTGGCCCATCAACACCACCCTGAACCATGCTCACATCACAGGGAGTGGATAAGGACACACAAGATGGCTGACACTGGCTACTGCTGTGGGGAGCACAAGGGCATGCTGGGAACTGCACACCAACCAACAGCAGGACACCACTGTCAGCCATCTTGCCATTGCCCTCACACCCACACACACTGAACTCCCCACAAAAGCAAGTAAGTATGGGAATGCTGGGAAGTGGGGTGGAGGCAATAGCATGATGGGAGTCACAGTCACAGACATAGCTCACCCCCACAACTGTCCCATCAACACCACCCTGAACCATGCTCACATCACAGGGAGTGGAGAAGGACTCACAAGATGGCTGACACTGGCTACTGCTGTGGGGAGCACAAGGCCCTGCTGGGAACTGTGCACCAACAAACAGAAGGACACCACTGACTGACATCCTGAGAGACAACTTCCACTCCCTGCAATGGAAGCACATTCCATGGTGGGATATCTGGCTGGGTGGGTGGGAAGGAGGACTTGCAGCACTGACCATAGTCACAAGCACCTCCCCTCACACCCCCCCTCAACACAAACTCCACAGAACCCACCTGGGAGAATGCAATGCCTCCCATCATAACTCAAGATCCCACAAAGAACCACCACCCTGGGTTATGTTGTGTGAAGCACAGGGACACTCTTGGGACTTTTAGCCAAACAACTGCCAGGACAACACTCCCAGCCATCCTGTCAGCACAGCCAGCCCACCCCTCAGGGAAGCAGAGTCAAAAGGAAGGAAGCATGGGCATGCTGGGAAGGGGGTGGAGGCAATAGCATGATGGGAGTAGTAGTCACAGATATTGCTCAGCCTCACAACTGGCCCATCAACACCACCCTGAACCATGCTCACATCACAGGGAGTGGATAAGGACACACAAGATGGCTGACACTGGCTACTGCTGTGGGGAGCACAAGGGCATGCTGGGAACTGCACACCAACCAACAGCAGGACACCACTGTCAGCCATCTTGCCATTGCCCTCACACCCACACACACTGAACTCCCCACAAAAGCAAGTAAGTATGGGAATGCTGGGAAGTGGGGTGGAGGCAATAGCATGATGGGAGTCACAGTCACAGACATAGCTCACCCCCACAACTGTCCCATCAACACCACCCTGAACCATGCTCACATCACAGGGAGTGGAGAAGGACTCACAAGATGGCTGACACTGGCTACTGCTGTGGGGAGCACAAGGCCCTGCTGGGAACTGTGCACCAACAAACAGCAGGACACCACTGACTGACATCCTGAGAGACAACTTCCACTCCCTGCAATGCAAGCACAGTCCATGGTGGGATAACTGACTGGCTGGGTGGGAAGGAGGGCCGGCTGTCAACCAAATACAACCAATGCAGACCATGTTCACACCCCAACAAATACATAGAAATGCCCAAATAATGCAGGACAATGTGCCACACCAATATCAACCCCTGACTGTGACGACTTAGGACAATGCAATGTACAGGCCCGCACTCCAGAGGCACAGTCACAACTGTCAGGTGTGTCAACCATTGATGCCTGCAGAAACATAACATACATTGTGTGTGTCTCCCAAAAACAGGTGATGATGGGGACACAGCAGCAGACGCTGAGGAGTCCCAGTCCCAGGCTCAAGAGGATGCGGAGCTCACTGGTGTCGTACAGCCTCTGCCCTCCTCAGACGAAGAAGACCAACCTGGCACATCCGGTGCAAGTCTACATGCAGCACCAGCAGGACCACCAGCTGCAGCACCAGCAGGACCACCAGCTGCACCCCCTGCACCCACCCCTCCAACGACTGTCACCACAAATACCATCCCTGCCGACATGGACAGAACAAGGAGCAACACCAGCACAGGGACCCTGGACCAACGTGGGGCCATGGACACCACCACCACCACCAACCCCCAAGGTGGACCAGGGTCATCTGTGCGTGCCACTGCACACACTGCACATGTCGGCAGGGGTGGTGGGAGGGGTGGGAGACAGAGGTCGCTGCTTGCAGAGGTTGCTGGTGTGCATGATGACCCACAACTGGTACGCATAGCTGATGCGTACCAGTCCAGCACCGGAGATCTCAGCCAGGTAGTGGGGCTCCTCAGAGACATGAAACAGCAGCAGGCTGCCCATCATGCCCGCTTGGACTCACACATGTCCCGCGTGGACTCACACATGTCCCGTGTGGACTCACACATGTCCCGCGTGGAGTCCAAGTGGGACGCACTGCATGAGATGACGGCGGTGCACAGGGACATTTTACAATGCCTCTGCCAGATGAACAGCAACCAGTCCACACCTCCCTGTGTGCCAACAACATCTGGTGCTGAACAAACTGCAACTGCCACAGGGAGGGAGGATGACTCTGGCGGAGAGTCCCCTGCACCGCAGCAGCCTGTACTTGAGGGGCCCCCCAAAGAAGAGGGGTCGTCCGAGGAGGGGCAAGTGAGAGGCCGATGGCCAAGCGCAACTCCCAGGAAGCCTGAACCTGTTCTGGATGTTCACCTTTGTGCACAGACTGTTCACCCTGTTGACGGCAACACTACTCCCACACATTGCATGGGGAGTACAAGTTGGACCAATGTCTCAGACAACTGTGGCCCCGATACTGGGGATTTTGTCTACCAGGACTTTCAATTCACCTAGGAACTTCTGATTGCAAGATATATGTACAGCACTACCCATCCTATGCACTATTCACACAAATGTATCACAATAAACACACTAATACACCATACTTGCCTCTGTTGTGATTCCAACGTGGGTGCTGTTATGGGGATGATGAACTGCAAAATTACACTGTGTATGCGAACTGCAACAGCAAGTACAACACAGGCATGTGAGTAAAGGCAACGTGACACATATGAGGGAGACACACCACCAGGGCTACACAACACATACACACCTAGGCCATCTGACTCATTGCCTACACTGATGTTGCCAGGGAAGACGGTGCAATGCACAGACACCACACCCATTCCCAGTTGTAGTCAAGTAGCCCACAGGTGCAGTAAGCAAATGGCAGTCAAATGTGTGACCACAGACAACGCACATCACAAAGTGAAGCACAGGTTTATTACACAGTTGCAACATGTCGTAACCACTACAGTTGCAAGGTAATCCCACCTGGCAGCGGGCACACAGTCAACAACTGTAGAAGGAAGGAAGTCCATGGGTGTGGCGCACATCACCTGTAGGGACACAACAGCTACCACCGTGGAAGTACAATCACGTCGTCGGTGGACACAGTTGACCAAACGAATCTGAAAGTACCCTGTGAAGGACAGAAATGACACACAGTCAAAAGCAATGGAGAACAGGACAGAACAGCAAAACTCATGCACAATACATGTTACAAGATACCCACCCAGAACCAAGTTAGCATGTCAACACTGTTGGGGAGTACAGACCACCTGTAAGCACACATCGCTACACACATCCAGTCAAGTAGCCCATGGACACACTCCAACAGCACCAGAGCACCACCTACACATATCATGCCAACTCACATCATTGACATGACACCTCAGGATACTCACATTCAGCTAAAGAAGTTGGTGATGAGCTGTGTGCGGACATCACCCTCATCATCATCATCATCACTGGCATCGTGGTCCAGGCCAGGACCCTCCACAGGTGGCGGATGTTGGTCATTGTCATCCTGGATGAGAGGCAACTCCTTCCGCACTGCCAGGTTGTGGAGCATGCAGCAGACGATGATAATCTTGCACACTTTCGCAGGGGCATATGGGAGGGACCCTCCGGTCTTGTCCAGGCAGCGGAAGCGGCTCTTCAGGAGACCAAATGTCCGCTCAATCACTGTCCTGGTCCGACCATGTGCCTCATTGTAGCGCATCTGGGCTGGTGTCACAGGGTTCCTGAGGGGTGTCAGCAACCACGGCATGTTGGGGTATCCCGAGTCACCTACGGACAGACAAGTGCACATTAGCTGACTTGGAAAAGTGGGCGGAATACTACAGATCAGATCACACACAATGGCACAAAGTCAGTACACACCGACAAGCCAGGCACGCTGGTTCTGCATCTGTGCCATCATCCTGGGGATGCGACTACTCCTCATCACAAAGGCATCGTGTGCTGAACCAGGGAAACGGGCACACACGTATGTGATGGTCATATCTGCAAGACACACCACCAGTGCATTGACCGAGTGGTAGTGCTTGCGGTTACGGTAGGCCTGCTCCTGGGCCTGTGGTGGTACCAAAGCCACATGTGTCCCATCAATGGAGCCAATGACATGCGGCATCCTCCCCAGGGCATAGAAGTCACTCTTCACGTCAGTGAGTCGTCGCAGTCTAGGGAAATAGATGTACCGGTTCAGGAATAGCAACATTGCCACCAAAACATCGCGGAGCACACGGCTCAACATGGTCTGTGACATCCCACCAGCAGTCGCCACAGTATGTTGGAAGGTACCGGTGGCAAAGAAGTGTAGGGCTGCCATCACCTTCACCTTGGGGGTCAGCGCTGTAGGATACGGCCGGCCAGGCTGCAAATGTGGGGCCAACTGCACTGCCAAATCCTCAATCAGCTGCCTGGTGAAGCGGTACCGTCGGATGCTGTCCCGTTCCACCATCGTTGCCAGGTCTGGGAATGGTCGATGGACAGCAGGAGCCCTGCAGTGCAGAGGAGAAGAAAGCAAGATTGTCAGTCAGCCCACATATGCGGCATTGAACACACTCAATATCCCAACATACATCATTATGAGGCACAACTACATGAAGTGTGCAGTTCCGTAAGGACATGTATGGTACATACATGGCCAACATCTGTCATCACGGTTCAACAAGTGGCATCAATAAGTCCCAGGTTGGCCCATTGGATATCATGAGGCCGTGTCACAGTTCCCATCTCCTGCTGCCGTGTCACAATCACCCCCACAGTGACATGTGACGACAGATGTGCCCCAGGCATCACAGCTCAACGACAGGTACATTCCCAGGGACCCTGTATTGCCACATGGACACTGGCATTACATGGAGTATCATGTATACACCACAGCAAAACAACTATGACCCCCACAGGTAGTGGTCCCACTTGCCACTGCAGGACAGACATGGACGTCTGTGACACACACACGCACAACATCAAAGTCCATGCACACACAACGTGGATGTGGAGACTGTCTCCCATTGTGCACATGAAATCAGAGACATTGTAAACACTACATGCACACAGACTGTGGAGGACCATCACTATTGTGCCACTGGGACACCCTGGCTCAAACATACCGTCCCACATGGGACTCACGGGGTATGTGACATGACATACACATACACCACCGTGAAATGTGACCATGGCACATGCACAGATATGAACAGTTGCACATCACAGTGGTCATGTACACGTAACAGGTACAGTCCCGGGCACACGTAACGAGGATATAATATCAGGAGAAATGTCTCATACTGCAGAAATGTAGAGGGTCTACACCAGAATGATAGTCATAGGTGTTTAATATAGTAACAGAGCATAAGCAACCAGCCAAAACAAAAGCAACCAGCCGACACGTGTTTCGTCACAAAGGGTAGTATTTTTTAGGGGATTAATCACTGGTTACTGACCACTCCATGAACCATGAACCTCATTATTCCAGTTGGAATATTTGATGACCCAGACATTTTCGTGAATCTCACAGCTATCTGTTAATTTGATTATAGAGTTTCGAGATTTTAGTCACCTTGTGCGATTCTCACCCACTATTGTTGCTATCATGTCACTACTTTTGGTATAATGTCACTTCGCTTTACTATTCGGGTGAACGTCATGTCACAGCGGCGCCCACTATGGTCACCTGAATTATTTCTCATGTAACTTGGTTGTTAGCTTTAGGCTAAGCTTCATGCGAGTATTTCTCTCACAGTGTTACTCATGAAGTTTTGGTATATGCGTGTAATCCAGAGAGCATTTATTTATTATGGTATACTACTTTTATGTTTTTTTCCCTCCAGGTCTTAGCATCTCTGTTTTGAGCATCTGACATGCACTCCATATCACAGGAGTTACACTACTTTTTCTCAGATGTTGCATCTATTTTCTCCTTCATCTCTCCTTTCAAAATCCTCCATCGATTGGTTTGTCTATATTTTATGTACGTTTGTTCCCTTTTTCTTTCTTTATTTCAGTCTATGTTATTTTCTTTTTCCTTTTTTCTGCTTTCAACTTGGGGCGTACATCCCTTTTACAGCACCAATTCCTACACCGGCACACTCTATACATGGCGTCCTGTGTAGCCCACCTCTGCTTTTGTCCTTCTGCGGTCTAGTCTTTCTCCACCTTGCCTATATAACCCCGCCTCCGCCCCTCCTCTTCCGGCCATCTTCCGGAACCATTTTCCTTCCTGAACAACACTTCTCCCAGGTAAGCGACTCAGTCCTCTCCACACGAGCCAACCTTTGCTAGCTCACTATCCCTGGTGTATCTGCTTACACCTTTTCTCCCCCTCTTTCACTATCTAGTTTCCTGTACTCCGGCGCATCCGCCGTTGTCGTCCTGGACTACTGACCTGGCACGCCTAATTCTATATTCCCCCTGTGCTACTTAGCACTTGGTTAATCTCGTCGCCACAGACTGCATCGACTTTTCTGAAGGTAAGCCTTCTTCACCTCGATACTCTAGTGTTTTCGTCTTTCCCCTTCCCCCTTTCCCTCCCACACTTGGCACTTCACTTCATTCCCATTTTCCGTTTTCTCTCAGGTCAATAGTCCTCATTGGCTTATCCGCCGCCCGGCGATATCCGTCTTCCTTTCCTTACATTTGGCAGTAGCCCACCTACCGTGGTTCGCACTGCTCTTCATTGCCGTTTTGGATTCTTGAACGGTCACTTGGTAAGGTTTCACTTTAGTTTCCCTGTACGTATTTTTTCCTTTTCCAGCTCACCCCTTTCGCTTACCGTTTTCCTTTTCCTCTCCATAGAATCCACCTTGTTGGCACCGCCTTTCAGGTATTTTCTCTACCCTCTTTCCCCCCTTTTTTCTTTTCTTTTACCTACTAGTAGCACACACTTAGGGCAGCCGTCTATTCCCTCCAGAGCCACCTACTAGGCTGTGTCTTTATCGTTCTTTCGCTTTCTCCGCATGTCTTTCAGTCGCACTCGTCTAGCTCACAATGGAGCTTGCTCGTGATCACCATTTCGTTCACTATGTGGTTTTGTCTTACCTTTGTGTACCAGAGGTCCTCCTTTTAACCCTGGGTGACCTATCCTCTATTTAGGAGTTCTTGTTTATCTAGTTGGTCTTCTGCCTGAGTACTTTTCACCAACACTGATTTTGCGTTTACAGCTGCTTTTAGAACCTGTTCGTTGCCATGACTGGGCGCCCTCCATTGCATGTATTTCCAACACGTTCCGCTTAGTGCGTGATTGTTATCTTTACAGGCTGCCTTTTCAATTTTATCACATTGGCTTGTGTCGCTTCTCATTTACCATGTTCTGATTATTTCGCCTCTTGGTCTGCAATTCCATTTATTTTTCTTCCTCTACACATTCACAGCTCGACCTTTTGATCTTGGTGCAAAGATCTTTCATTGTCATTTTGTGTGTAAGTTATGTAACCAGGTTTCCACTTGTATTTATGATTTTTAATTTCGACCTATACATCGTTTGTTTGCTTTCTTGTCAGTTTATCTTATGTTTTGTATCTTCCCCAGCCCTGAAGAGTCACGGGTTACTACCCTTTGTGACGAAACACGTGTCGGCTGGTTGCTTTTGTTTTGGCTGGTTGCTTATGCTCTGTTACTATATTAAACACCTATGACTATCATTCTGGTGTAGACCCTCTACATTTCTGCAGTATGAGACATTTCTCCTGATATTATATCCTCGTTACGTGTGCCCGGGACTGTACCTACTTCATTTGTGTGGATTTCTATCCATACCATCACGGGGGTTTTAGGGCATATCCCCTGACCTGGTTTGCACCGTTCACACTTCTAGTATAACATAAACTCAGCGCGAATTAGCTTGAGCGCCATTATTCCTGTCAATACTAAAAACCCCACACTGATACATATGTACACGTAACACCCAGGATCCTGTCCCCATGAACACGTGCACAGCCTGGGGGTGGCTGCCCCCAGGTGACACCCACAGGACAACATGTACACCAACATACACACAATAGGAAATGCAGCCTTACATGCCTTATCATACAGTTTGGACAGGCTGTCGTGTTGTAGGTGTGCCCCTCACTCCCTGGGAGCTATCTGTGGCTGGCATATGTCCATCTGAGACAGGCATGGTGACATATGCCAGTCACTTGTACAGGGATGCGTTGAACAGCAATGGACCGATCGGTGCCCCGGCCGGCCCATTGCATTCAATGTGTGCGGGTACGCGTTGTACCCCTGTATGCGTTGATCAGCAATGGACCGATCGGTGCCCCCGGCCGGCCCATTGCATTCAATGTGTGCGGGTACGCGTCGTACCCCTGTACGCGTTGTACCGCAATGGACCGATCGGTGCCCCCGGCCAGCCCATTGCATTCAATGTGCGCGGTACGCGTTGTACCCCTGTACGCTGTTGATCAGCAATGGACCGATCGGTGCCACCGGCCGCCCATTGCATTCAATGTGCGCGGTACGTGTTGTACCCCTGTATGCGTTGTACCGCAATGGACCGATCGGTGCCCCGGCCGGCCCATTGCATCCAATGTGTGCGGGTACGCGTTGTACCCCTGTACGCAGTTGATCAGCAATGGACCGATCGGTGCCCGGCCGGCCCATTGCATTCAATGTGCGCGGGTACGCGTTGTACCTCTGTATGCGTTGATCAGCAATGGACCGATCGGTGCCCCGGCCGCCCATTGCATTCAATGTGCGCGGTACGCGTTGTACCCCTGTACGCTGTTGTACCGCAATGGACCGATCGGTGCCCCCGGCCAGCCCATTGCATTCAATGTGCGCGGTGCACGCGTTGTACCCCTGTACGCGTTGATCAGCAATGGACCGATCGGTGCCCCGGCCGGCCCATTGCATTCAATGTGTGCGGTACGTGTTGTACCCCTGTATGCGTTGTACCGCAATGGACCGATCGGTGCCCCGGCCGGCCCATTGCATCCAATGTGTGCGGTACGCGTTGTACCCCTGTACGCATGTTGATCAGCAATGGACCGATCGGTGCCCCGGCCGCCCATTGCATTCAATGTGTGCGGGTACGCGTTGTACCCCTGTACGCGTTGATCAGCAATGGACCGATCGAGCCCTCGGCCGGCCCATTGCATTCAATGTGTCGCGGGTACGCGTTGTACCCCTGTACGCGTTGATCAGCAATGGACCGATCGGTGCCCCGGCCGCCCATTGCATTCAATGTGTGCGGGTACGCGTTGTACCCCTGTACGCGTTGTATCGCAATGGACCGATCAGTGCCCCGGCCGGCCCATTGCATTCAATGTGTGCGGGTACGCGTTGTACCCCTGTACGTAGTTGTACCGCAATGGACCGATCGGTGCCCCGGCCGGCCCATTGCATTCAATGTGTGCGGGTACGCGTTGTACCCCTGTACGCGCTGTACCGCAATGGACCAATCGGTGCCCCGGCCGGCCCATTGCATTCAATGTGTGTGGGTACGCGTTGTACCCCTGTACGCGTTGATCAGCAATGGACCGATCGGTGCCCTCGGCCGGCCCATTGCATTCAATGTGTGCGGGTACGCGTTGTACCTCTGTACGCGTTGATACCGCAATGGACCGATCGGTGCCCCGGCCGGCCCATTGCATTCAATGTGTGCGCGGTACGCGTTGTACCCCTGTACGCGTTGTACCGCAATGGACCGATCGGTGCTCCCGGCCGGCCCATTGCATTCAATGTGTGCGGGTACGCGTTGTACCCCTGTACGCGTTGTACCGCAATGGACCGATCGGTGCGCACCCATTGACAATGGCCTAGCCTGGCAACGGACGCGTTTTCGAAATTCGAACGAGTCGGTTGCTGGAAATTCAGTTGGTCACCCACAACAATGTTGCAAAATCATGTATGTCATGAAGTTGAAGATTTGAAGGATGCTGTGGGCGTGTATTGGTGCTGCTATTCCATGGATTGGCCAGATTCAGAAGATGCAAACGACTTGGACCTATCACTTTGGACACAAGGGACTGTATCTGCCTCTCCAGCACATATATATTGCTGGCTGTTCCCCTGAGAGCTCACTTGCCTGCACTACATGCTCCAGGACGACATCTGCCACTGCACTGCTGCTGTCTCTGCCCCTCTGGACCCTGCAATGGCACGTACTGTGGAGAGAGCCCCAGCCTTCAGCCTTGAGGAGAACCAGGCCCTGCTGGACAGCCTACTGCCACAGTACAGCAAGCTGTATGGGACACCAGGGGAGCAGGTGAGTGTTCTGTGCACTGCCTTTCTGAATGTGCATTTTGTCTGACTAGCAAGGCTGAAAGTCTGCACGCCACTGGCTAGCAGGCTCACTGAGTAGTTGTCACCCCCATAGTGTTTAGTGACATGCACTGGACAGGTATGGTGCAGTGACAGTGCATTTGAACAAGGTTTTACTTCCCATGCAATGATACCATGTAGTGACGTCTGGCAAACTGTCCATGGGCAGCGTTGCACTGCCTGTGTACATCATGTGCCCCTGTGATTGAGACATGTATATACAACTGTGTCATGCACGGATTTGTTGCATGTGTAGTAATGGCCTTTTCACGTTGTCATCCTGACAGGTTAATGCCCATCGGAAGCAGGAGATCTGGAAGGACATCGTCCGGGCTGTCCGGTCCGTGGGGGTCTACAAGCGCCGGATCCGCAACTGCCAGAAGAGGTGGCAGGACCTTCGGGGCTGGACCCGGAGGATTGCACGGGTCCAGCTGAAGCTGTCGCCTCCTCGCAGGAGGGGCGGAACACGGACCCTGACCCCCACATGCTCCAGATCCTGCCGGTGGTGTTTCCAGACCTGGATGGGCAGCTGAAGGCCAGACAGCAGCAAGGAGGGGGTGAGTCAAAGACTGCACTGTGAACTCTGTATTACATGCTATGTGCCCTCCTCTGGCCTGGTTCAACTGCCACAGTACAGCAGTCATGTTGTCCAGGAGCCATGTCCCTCTATTGTGCACTGCCCACTCCTCATCTGATACCCAGGTGTGGCCCTTACATTCAGGGAATTGTGTCACTTGGGACTGTGTCCTTGCAGTTTGCTTCACTAAAGGTGGGGGACAGCATCTGTTTCCCTAACTCTGTTGTGGGCATCATGGGTGGGTCCATTGTTCACACAACGCCTGTGTTCGGACATGTAATCTGCGTGTTGCTTTGATATGCGGTCCACTTGCTGAGCTGAGCCACCACATGTGCCTGGGGTATGTGGCACACACCCATGCAGCGGGTGGGAACAATGTTTGGGCCCCAGGAGTGTGCAGATTACGTGTGTCACACATACATAGCCAGCTATCCACTGTCCAGGGCTCATCCCTCATTCATGTGGGGCAGGACAGTCATGCCTACTCCAGGCCATGCAATGCACTCTGTACTCCCACTCCCGTGTATCAGCTGACACATTGTGCGCAGTGATTTGACCCCTCAGGTGTCTGCCTCTGTGTCAGTGTGCTGTGGATTTGTTGCCAGGACTGCTGGGGTGTTTCTCGGTAGGGGCTCAGCATGCCACTGGAGATGTGACCATAGGAGACGATACTTGTGTGTCACATAGGTGTTTGATCAGCTGCCCGTGCAGACTGGGGTATGCGAATGTGAAGTTCAGGCAGCTGTTCCCCATTCACAGCAGATTGTGAGGGGCTCAGGTTCAGAGGGTAGTGTCACAGGTCTCCCATATGTCCAATCGGTATGACCTGGACAGATGAGGGTTAAGATGATGTGTTGTGTGGGGGATGTACATGTGCACTTGTGCAGCTCCAGGACTTGCATTCCCCATGACCTACTATTGTGACACAGTGCAGAGTGTTGTTGTCTGGCTGCCAAGTCATACATCACTGTGACAGTGATGTATGACTTAGCAGTCATGCCTCCGCCATGGCATGTGTCTACTTATTGGTGATCCTGCAGGGGAGTGACATGTGCTACATGCACACCATTGTGGCGCTGGCTATCAGGACATGGGTGCATCATGGTGTCTGTCGCTGGTATGCATCACATGCATATCATATTTGACTCTGGGCGTCCCTTTCATCCGGAAACCTGTACTGACTCAGTGGCAAGAGTTGTGATGTGTGCATGTCCACATGCTACACCGTGTCCTCTGCACTGTCCAACTACTGTGTAGTTGGTGCATGTGTCCACACTGGGGTGTTGCTATCCAACAGACACCAGACAGATGGGTGCAAGGCCATGTGGGATGTGAGTGCCATGGTTGGCATCAGACTGACAATCGGCTTCTCCTGTTCAGTTAGGGCACTTTTAGCAATGTACAACTAATGATGCCAGGGCTTGCTCTGTAATGTGCTGTGCTCACAGTGGTGTGTGCGTTTGGTGCAGGTGACTGATGTCTGTCTGTTTCCCCATTGTTTGCAGATACATCCACGGCCACGGAAGGGGACAGCTCCACGGACCAGGAGGAGCCGGAGAGCCAGACTGGGTCAGCAGCCGAGGAGTGGTCGGAGGGACCCAGTGGCACGGAGGGCGAGGGGAGCCACACCGAGGAGTGCTCAGCACCATCCACCTCAGCTGAGGACCAGAGCAACTCGGAGGATGACTCCCTTATGGAGGTGGGTGTCAGCAGCCATCACACCCCAGCTAGTGTTGCTGTCCCCGCCACCACCAGCACTACCACCGCCCTCCCATCGGCTCCCATTCCCCAGGTCCGTGGAGGCTCCCATGTTCGGGAGCGTGTCTCCTTTGGGCCAGGCACCGCACCCCCTGCCCCTGTGTCCCCTGCTGCCCTGAGTGAGGAGTCTGTGTACCTCCTTCGCCAGCTCCATGTAGGGCAGACAGCCATGCTGAGTGTCCTCCATGCGCACACCGCTCTGTTGACTCAGCTGGTGTTGTTCATGGAGGGCATCTCATCGGGCATGTCTGACCTACAGAGGGGCAATAGGTCCATGGACTCCTCCCTGACGGCAGCAGTGTCCCTCCTCAGACAGTCCCTCACCCCTCCTGCCTCTGCTCCATCCACACTCCCCAGCACCTTACCCGTCCCAAGCACACACACACCAGCACAGGCACACACCAGCACACACACATCCAGCACACAGACACACACGCCACAAACAAAACGCACACGCACGCACAGTCAGGGGACTGAAACCAGACTCACATGGGGATGGGGCCCTGGAACACACACACGCATCCACGAGCACTGCGCAGTCCTCAGTTGCCTCTCCCTCCAAAACACCCTCCCTTGCCTCACCTGCAACCCCAAAGACCCAGCGGCTCTTCCTCAGTGACCTCGGCCTCTTCCCCTCCGATCCAGCTGATACAGCATTCAGGGGGAAGAGGAAGCCCACCCATACGGAGCAGAGTGCCCCTCGCCCCCGGACACCCTCCCCCAGGCCCAGACAGACTGAGGCCCCCACCCGCAAGTCCCCCCGGAGTCGTAAGAGCAAGACCCCGTCCCGCCCTGCAGCTCAGGCACCAGGTCTCCTTGCTCCATCCCTCAGGCCCCCACTCCACAGGTGCCCCCACCACACCCTGCCCCAGGTTCCCCCACCCACAGATATACCATCCCCAAGAGGATCCGGCCTTCTCCCCTGCCACTTGCTCTCCCGGCACCACCCCCCCGCTGCGCTTGTCTGTGCCACTGATGTGGTGAGGGTGTCCTCCCCCTCTGTCCAGCCCACCTTGCCTGTTCCCCATTCTCCTCCCCTGGTGGTAGGCACTGCAGTGGAGTCCACTACCACCCTGTCTGACTTGGGCACTGCAGTGGCGGACCTGTCCACTCCATCTGCAAGGTCCACTGCAGTCGTGCCGGCACCCACAACATCTGAGTCATGCACCCCAGTTGTGCCGGCACACACCATGTCAGACACCTCCACTGCAGTTGTCAGTGGCTCTCCAGCACCCACCACCCCTTCCCTGCTTCCTCCTGGTGAGCCCTGATCCTGTCCCTGCGGTGCCTGGCCTGCCCCCCAGTTGCCCCTCCTAGTGGATTGTCCCTGGTTTTGTGCAGGCATGCGTAGGGTGACATCTGCCACTGTCACCCTGTTTGGACTTTGACAATGGACTGGCCATTGGCCTTTGTGTTTTTTCTGGACTTTGTTTTCATTACACACATATGCTGAATAAAGCAACTTTCTGTTCTCTAGTGCTTATGCTTCTGATGTACATGTTGTTGATGATGCCAACCATGCCCTTGCTGCATATTTGGTCTCATGATAATGAAGTGTTACTGTGCAGGAACCCATGTGGTCCAGGGGGAATGTGTCCTATCCTGTGGTGTATCCATGTCATCCATAGCAGCATCTGAGGGTGTCATGTGTTCAGTATTTGGCAATGGGATTTCCTACTTAGATTAGCTATTTCACATCTGTGGCTTCCACCCCTGCACATCTGTTGTGCCTGCCATTGTTCAATTCGTCTACTTCCCTGACCGTGTGGCCATCTCCACTGGACATGCAGGTTTGGGCATCAATGGGGAAGGACTCATCTGTGTTGTCAGTGCAACATTGCTATACAAGTGTGTTGGATCTGTGCTGATGATTACGTTGGCACTTCCATGACCAGGCTGATGTGACGGGAGCCCTCATTTGGTGCTAATTGTTGATTGTGTGACCAAGTGCTCAGCTGACATGATGGGGCCCTACTGAGGCAACATATGGCACAGCTTTCCTCACACAGGAGTGGAGTCCCCTCATGGCAGTGTGTACTCCTGTGACATTGCCTGCGCCCAAGGTGTGTGTTGTATGTGCATGTCTGTGTGTTCACTTCCGTTTAGCTGTGCATGCTGTGATCCCTAGTGTTGTACCTGTTTGTGATGCTTGCTGAGTTGACCTATGTTCCCCCAAAGTCTTCTCCCTGGGTTCTCTGTGATGTGGGTGCATGGCACATTACTGGTCATCAGGGTGTCACCCATAGGTGTGTTTGCTGTCAGGGCTGAGTTTGTGTGCAGACGCAGATGGGTCACAGTCAGGTTTCCCCTTGGCACTTGTTGTTTGCCCCTGTCATGTGATTTCCAGTTTGTGTTATCTTTCAGTGATTGTGACACGTTGTGTGTGTGACTGCTGGCACTCCTCAGGGTCCGGGCTGCAATGTTGGTTGTTGTCTATGTGTGTTCTTTGTGGGTGACCTTGGCTTCTTCATTGGTGTGTGACTGTGGCTGGGAGTGTGGTATTGCCGTCATGTCCATGTACAGCGTAGTGTGCAGTGTGTCAGACATTCAGGAGTCTTGTTGAGTGGCCATGTGTGATGTGTTTCTGCACCTTGGTTCCCACCCACCACCCTGGAATAGTCATGGGTGCATGTGCAATGTCACCAGTGCATGTGTGCTTCACTGCTGCACATTGTTGGAGGTCGAGGGGTGTGGTGTTGAGTGTGTGCAGATGAGAGTTGTTGCCCGGCTAGGCCCCTGCCTCCATGTTGGCCTTGGCTTACTGGCCATGCTGATTGATTTGTGCTTGTGTAGGTGTGATGGTAGTTTGTTGCTCAGGACACATGACTGTGGTTCACAGTGTGAACGACATTTAGCTTTGTCATCACAGTGGGATTGTAATGCAGCCCAGGGTCACCACATTGTGGGGGCCCTGGGGGTAGTGCTGTGGTGTGTCTGTGTCTTGCTGTGTCAGTTGCTGTTCCTACATGCCTGTGTGACATGTGTGATTTGTGCTCCCTCTCATCTGACAATGCCTGCTTGCCCACATAGGGATTTGGATCCATGAGTTACCTTTGTGTGGCACTGTATGCACATCTGTATGATTGGTATTCAGGTCTCCTCATGTGTTGTGTGGTTGCCTGGGGACACTGGCACTCCCCTCACCTGTTGTGTATGATGTGCAGTGTGGGTCTGCCTGTTTGTGTTTGTGCATCTGCACCACTGCATTGGCATATCTTGGGTGTGCCATTGGCTGTATGTAGTTTGGTGGCTTTCCCCTGCTGTCCCTGGGACTCCTAGGTCATCGGTCAGCACAATGATCATGGTTTGTGTGTCCCATTGCTGCCATGGTATGGTATCTGTTCACCTCACATCTACAGTCTCCACAGGGTATCTGCATTTGTGTGCCCATTGGTGCAAATATGTGGGTCTGCATTCTGATGGTCACTTCTGTCATTGTGTCATTGATGAATGTTGACAGTGTCAGCCCCCATGGGTGTTGTTTGTCTGCACATGGCCAAAGGTATGTCTTATTTGCACTGCAGTATTTGGCTCCCCCAATTTATGTTGCAATGGGACACATGCACTACTTTGCCACTGATGTGTTTTTTGTTCTGTGACCAGGAATCATCCATGCAGTTTGGCAGTTGCAGCTCTTTCTTTGTCAACACTTACCTTTTGGTCACTGTGATGATGGGGGTTTGGACCCCATTGCCACAATGTTCAAAATGTGCTTCAGCTATGGACCCCACACTTACATTTTGGTCACTGTGGTGATGGGGCGTTAGACCCCATTGCCACAATGTTCAAAATGTGCTTCAGCTATGGACCCCACACTTACCTTTTGGTCACTGTGATGATGGGGGTTTGGACCCCATTGCCACAATGGTCATGGCCTGCTTGCATTGTGGGGGCCACACACATATATGTGTGGCACATGTGCTAGGGGTCACATTGTATGTTCAAAGTCATGTTCAGTGTTGTAGGCATTTGACACAGTCTACACACGCTTGTCATGGTGTTGGGGGATGTCTTTTCTTGCATTCCCTAGGTTGTGGTGTGCTGGTTGTGTCATGCATTGTCCATCCTATGAGTGGGGGTGGTGTTGGTGGTAGGCATCCAGCCCCCCATGGGTAGAGGTGGTAGTAGTGACAGGCATCCAGCCCCCCTGGGTAAGGGTGGTAGTAGTGGTAGGCATCCAGCCCCCCCTGGCTAAGGGTGGTAGTAGTGGTAGGCATCCAGCCCCCCCTGGGTGAGGGTGGTAGTAGTGGTAGGCATCTGGCACCACCCTGGCTAAGGGTGGTAGTGGTGGTTGCATCCAGCCCCTGGCTTAGGGTGGTAGTAGTGGTAGGCATCTGGCACCCCCTGGCTAAGGGTGGTAGTAGTGGTAGGCATCCAGCCCCCCTGGGTGAGGGTGGTAGTAGTGGTAGGCATCCAGCCCCCCTGGGTAAGGGTGGTAGTGGTGGTAGGCATCTGGCACCCCCTGGCTAAGGGTGGTAGTAGTGGTAGGCATCCAGCCCCCTGGCTTAGGTGGTAGTAGTGGTAGGCATCTGGCACCCCTGG